>CAUYLG010071296.1:0-83801 GCA_963573385.1 Cacajao melanocephalus | reverse complement strand
ATCCCTCTCAATTAATCCCGTTCTCGCTCTCTCACTCACGGAATCCCATTCTCTCTCTCTCTCTCTCAGAGGAATCCCCCCCCCCCCCCAGTCTTGCTCTATCACCAAGGCTGGAGTGCAATGGCTCCATCTCGGCTCACTGCAGCCTTTGCCTCCCAGGTTCCAGCAATTCTCCTGCCTCAGCCTCCTGGGTAGCTGGGATTACAAGTGCCCACCACCATGCCCAGCTAATTTTTGCATTTTTAGTAGAGACAGGGTTTCACTGTGTTGGCCAGGCTGGTCTTGAATTCCTGACCTCAGGTGATCCACCCACCTTAGCCTCCCAAAGTGCTGGGATTACAGGTGTGAGCCACCCCACCTGGCCAGTAATCCCTTTAAAAACATAAATCAGATTATGTCTCCACTCTATTTGAAAGACAATTGCTTTTGTTCTTGTCTGATCTGCGTAGAAGCCTCCACTTCCCTGCCTTGTTATCACTCAGGTCTCATCTTTTCCTATCCTCACTTGTCACTTCACTACAACCCATCTGTCTTCTTGCTCTTCTTGGGTCATTCCAGCAATGCTCCCAGGTGCTTCACAGCCTTCAAACTTGTCTCTTTGGCCTGGAATGCTATTTTCCCTGGAGGCTAGGTTGGTTGAGGGTGGAGAAAGCCTTGTTTCTTCACCTCCTGCAGGTCTTGGTTTAATTATCACCTTCTCAGAAAGATCATTACTGATCATAGGATTTAAATGTTATCATCTCAATGATCCCACTTGCTTTTCTTGAGTTTCTTTATCACATTTAGACAATACAATTTATTCTACTCATTCGTCTTATTTATTTTCTTTCTTCATGAGATCTAAGTCCATTATGTCATTTGTTAGTTTCATTTATTGTCAAATTCTCTGTAACTAGAACAGTGCTTGAACAGTTTTTGCTTGACATAAGTTTGTTGAATATATTCAGAAAAAAACATACAGTTGATTTTTAATCATCATAATTGGTAAGAACTTGGGCTTTGGAATCAAAGATCTTGTGTTCATTTTTTGGCTCCACCAATTATAAGCTGAGTGACCATAAAAATAATAACCATGTCCATCTCACAGAGCAGTTGTGATATATTAATGAAGAACAAGCTTGAAGGGTGTGTTTTAGAGTTCCTGGCCAGAGTAGACACCGGTCATTGTTTTTATTAAAGCATATTGGAGCGGGCGGAGAAATGCACTGTGTGTGCATGTGTGCTGTATCTCATTAAGTCTGCTTGCCTGTGTGTTAAACATGAAGTGCTGTTGCCTCTGGAGACTCCAGGAATATCTGGACTCCTCCAAACTTTTAGACTAAATGAAGGTATGGGGTAGGTTGATGTTTACTCTAGGGTTGTGTCTTGTCAAGTGTCTACTGCACATATCTTAATTTATTCTGCAATTACTCATACTCACCAGTACTTATTGGAAATGTAAATAAAGAATACTATAAATTATGATGAAAAGGATGGGGAACCATAGGATAAATAAAGAGGAGCTAAAATTGATCTCTGAAACCTGAGTCAGTCCAGAGACTGCAGTAGGTCCCAGAGGGGAATCCTGGCTCTAGGGATCCCCTAAGGCCTTCAGGGTTTACACTTTCCATTTTGGTGTGGGCCTATGACTCAGGCTGAATCATCTCCACTGAACTAGTCCAGCTGTTTCCATTTCCAGAGCTGTGAGAACTTCCTTGGTCTGCAGGTTGTCAAAGTAGTCATTTAACATGCTTTAAAAATTGTTGAAGGGAAATCTGCCTTAGAAAAGCAAAAAATAAATTCTGCTGTTTTTAGAGGTATGAATCAACCTGGGAGCCCAATCCTAAATTACAAAAAGTGGAAAAACCTTACCCTAACTCTCCATTTAGAAACCACATTTGCACCTGGACTCTTTTGATTTAACAGCACATTCTAATGTGGAAAAAGAAGAAAAGAGGGAAAAAAAATTAAACCCAATAAGAATAGTAACTTTTCAAAAAAAAAAAGCTTTTGGTCACAATTTAGGAGTTGGAAAAAAAGAAATTAAAACTCTTCTCACTCTATCATAGAGTTCTGCAGGATTGTTAGGATCTGCAAATACATTTAAATGGAAATCAAACTATTTAGGAAGAATATATTTTATTACTGTTTGTGGAAGATTTTGCAAGGCAATACGTGGTAGAATATTCAAAGTGCTAGAGATGAGTTAGATCAGACTCTGGCTTATTTCCCAGGAAATATAATATTCTATAAAGAAAAGCAGTATAATCAGTTTCTTATGCTACCCATTCAGGTGTCTCTCCTTTAGTGGAAATTCAAAACAGAACTTCAAAGATAAATCTACTTAGCATGTGAAAGAATAAGAGCAGATACCAACAGAAGCTAAATGGTGTTCTAGAGTATAAAGATTTTGAATGCATAAAATTTATAATTTTATAGAATTAGTAAAAATAGAAAGGAATGTTGACAGACATAGAATTAGAACATGTTTATTAAGTAAAAAAAAAACAAAAAGCCCAATTTTACTTCCATACCGAATATAATCAAATAATCGTGTTGCAACTGAAAGGCTAAACCAGATTAAGAAATGCTAATCGTTGTGTTAGGTACAGAGATGTCTTCTGTAGATATCGAACCAGCAAGTAAAAGAAAAATTAGATGTAAATCAAGCTCAGAATTAAGTGGGCAAAGAAAATTGAGAAGCTAGCAAAAATGCCTGAAATTAATGAATAGGTAGGTTGGCCCATATTAATATTCAAATATTTAACTAGAATTTATAGTGTCTTGTGTTTTTGAAGTTATTTTTAAACGATATATAATTTTTAAGTCACTAATATAAATTGTTGCCAGAAAAGTTCAAGTAATATGTCCTGAAAATTTAAGTATTATTATATTACTAATTCTGATATTTTGCTTCATAGCATAGATTCTTAATAGGTTTTGTATCACCAGCTTTTGCTGTTTGTGAGGAATTTTTAATTTCACAATGGCTAGGGACACTGTCAGTGGTTAGGGCTGATAGCCAGGGTGCTATTTATCCCGCAATACAAATCAACTAAGACTTAAGGAGAACTTACGGCATAAGGAAAACTTTCTGACTTAGTTTTGAAATATTTTGCTTGACATTCATATAGTTAAAACACTCATGATTATTTGAACCTAGAATTTCATTCTATTTTACATATAAACCAAAATTCACTTTTGTGTGTTTTTCAAATTTACCAGATTTTTCATGAATGCAGCTATAATGTACGTGTAAGTGTACATTTGTTTATGTTGATTTCTTTTTATGATCCCCCAATACTATAGGACTTCTGGCCCTCTAGCTTAAGGTCTAAACTGAAATTAGCTTATTGGTCTTTTCCTAATCTTCTTCCTTGAACAACCTTCTGTGAGGAGAGACAAGGAATCCTGACCCAAGTTAGAGAATAGTTCTCCTAAGGCCTAGAGAAGAGCTGCTATAAGCTAGACACTACAGGCCTTCTTTCCCTGGTTTCCCTGAATCTTTCAGGGTCAAAAAGACCTCCCAAAGAGAAGTAATCACAAACTCATTTTTACCTTACTAGCCTTAGGAAAAAGGAAGCAATTTAGAAAGTGAGAAGAATCCGAACAGAGTTCCTCCCTGGGAAAGCTCTTCTAACACAATAGCCTACTTTGTCTCTCTGTTAATGGTGAGAAAGAGTGGCCTAGAGATACTGCTACAACATATAGCCAACACTTACAACAAACTACCAGAGCTACTTTTTTTTTTTAGAGTGGTGTTTGGTTTGGTTCTGTAAAATAGTTTGAGATAATTTTCTCAAAAAAGGGAAGGAACTAAGAAATTATAACCTAATAATTTTTACAGAGTTTATACGAACATTTATTATTAGTTTGTAAGAAGTGAACATTTAAATGTCTTTGTAGGCACAGAACATGTTTTTTAAATGTATATTACATAAATTACTATAAAAAAAAATACAAGGCTGTAACCCCAGTACTTTGGAAGGCTGAGGTGGGAAGATCACTTGTGCCTGGAAGTTCAAGACCAGCCTCAGCAACATAGTGAGACCCCATCTCTACCAAATAATTAAAAATTTAGCTGGGTGTTATGGCATGTACCTGCAGTCTCATCTACTTGGGAGGCTGAGATGGGAGGATCACTTTAGCCCGAGAGCTGGAGACTGCAGTGAGCCATGATTGTGCCAATATACTCCAGGCTGGTGACAGAGTGAAAGCCTGTCTGATGAAAAAAATAAAATAAAATACAGTCTCAACATCCTGGTATATGTCATTATATTAAATATTTTATACATGCTATAACATTTATAAATTTTCCACTAAACATTTACTGGAGATCAATGCTCTGTAATCATTTCTTTTATCATATATTTTTCCTGTCTCTACTTAAACCACCTATCCAGATCTATCGTTATTGATTTTCAATAAAACAGAGATGTGAAGTCAAACATACACGTGCACACACACACACACACGCGTGCGTGCGTGAAAACATCCTGGAAATGATGGGTTTCAAATAACTCTTACATTTTGCATATTACACCAAAATGGCTATCCAGAGCTTTATTACCTGAAGTGTGGTTCATGGAAGAGCAATAATTGACATCACCTGGAACTTGTTTGAAATGCAGAGTTATAGGCCGCAGAATCAGAATCTGCATTTTTATGAATTTCCTTTTATGATTTCTATACATACACAATTTGAGGAACAACAATCACGAAAAGGGTCAGCAAACTTTCCGAAAATGGCCCAGTAGTACATATATTAATTTATAAGCCATTTGGTCTGTCTCAGCTACTTAACCCTGAAGGTGTAGTACAAAAGCAGTTGTAGATGGTATGAAAACAGTTGGGTATTGCTGTGTCCCAATAATGCTTTACTTATGAAAACTGAAATTTAATTTCCACATGTCACCAAAAAGTATACAAACTAATTTCCTTGAAAACTTCTCATTACTTAAAATGTAAGAATTCTCCTCACTGTGGGCTCCCAGATTTAGATTGTTTGCTGCAGTTTAATAGCCTCTGATCCAAAGCACAATAATCTTCCATAAGGTGATATTCTACGCAGAGTTAATAGAATATCTGAGAAGCCAAAAGTAGGATTGCAAATAAAAGGAACTAGTTTCAAACTCCTGGAACCCATGTTAAAGACAAAATGACAACAAAATAAGATAATCATGAAAAGAAAATAAATTCCCATTATTATATATATGTATGTAACAAATATATGTAATATATAGTGGTATGTATATAAAAAATATATGTATATATTATGTAAATAAATATATGTATGTAACATGTGCTTATTATAAAAAATAATGAAAAATGAAAATACTTAGGCTATGTAAATTATTTCCTTCAGAGACACACTGTTAAACTCTCAGTCTATTTCCTACAAGATATTTTTTGTATGTATACACAACCATTACTATATATACATAATTTTATATTCTAATTTTCCCAGGTAATTCTATTTCATAAACTTTTTATGTATTTATAAATGGGCTTCCAAAATACATAATTTTTAAGGACAGCCTAATTTTCTATTATAAGGATGCGTTGCAATTTCTTAGGCTTTGGTATTTTAAAAGACCTGTAGAAAATACAGTGAAGATGACTGAAAGGAGAATGAGTAATGATTACTCAGTATAACAAGCTAAACCTTAAAAAAGGAGTGGTTGTAGAAGTGCCTAATTATAGGGTACAGAAGGACCTCATTTGATGCTATTCAGTTGAAGAGCATCAATTGAAGAACCACCTCCAGGAAGGGTGGATACTTATATATACAAAGGGGAGATAACTAGGTACATTTTTCATTGCAAAGTTAATGCATATTTTCAAAAGCATTTTAAAAAGGTAAGTATAAGGTATTTGAAAACTTCCAGTTCTTCTAGTATGTTCCTGTAATGCAAAATAGAAGAAAAGTCATTTCAAACCTAGTGTAATCATAATAATTTAAGACAGTGAAAAGTTATTGAGATCATACAGAATAGCTACTAGGATGTTCATTGTATATTAGCTGCATAAAGAAAAACAGAAACAAATTGTGTACACAGTGTGGTCCCTCTTGTTCAAAAATATTAAAAAATCTCTGCAGAGGTGTGATGACAAAAAATACAGTTGACCCTTGACCAACATGAGTTTGAACTGTGCAGATCCATGTATAGGTGGATTTTTTCAATAAATGTATTTTAACAATTTCTTGAGATTATGACAATTTGAAAAAGATAAAACACATGGCCTACAAACATGAAAAATTAAAAAGAATCTAAGTATATCATGAATGAATAAAATATATGTAGACATTAGTCTTTTTATCATTTACTACCATAACATATACATTTATGTAAAGATAAAATCCATCAAAACTTAGGAACACATATACTTCGAGACCTTACATGGCAACATTTGCAATAGAGAGAAATGTAAATAAATGTAAAGAGACAGTATTAAGTCATAACTGCATAAAATTAACTGTAGTACATACTGTACTACTGTAATCATTTCCAAGCCACCTCCTGTTGCTATTGCAGTGAGATCAAGTGTTGGGGTTACCTGCTCAATTGCCAGATAACACCAATCATCTCCATGCAAACAGTTCATTTCTCTAGTAAATTTTGTGTGGCAATAAATTGTGCTCTTTCATAATTTTGCATTTTTCATTGTGTTTAATGCAGCAACTTAAACCTGGAGTAACAACATGGGACCCATACAAAATGTCACTAGTGATGCTGGAAGTGCTCCCAGGAAGCAGAGGAGTCATGACATTACAAGAAAAAGCGGAACTGCCTGATGTGTACCAGAGATTGAGGCCTGCAACTGGGGTTGACCCCATTTCAGACAGATGATTCATCTAGGAAACAGACAGTGTAAACTTATTGTATGAACAAAGACAGTAAAGTACTGCAAACGTATTTTCTTTTCCTTGTGATTTTCTTGATAACATTTTCTTTTCTCTAGCTTACGTTATTATAAGGATATGGTGTATAATACATGTAACATAGAAAATATGTGTTGACTGTTTATGTATATGAAATTTTTGACTGTTTGGGGGATGGCACCCATAACCCCCCGTTGTTCAAGGGTCAACTGTACATCAGGTATTAAAACACTGAAATAAATTTTGTAATTGTATTGACTTTTCACCAAAAGTGTATGATTTGCAATTCTGACTTTCCTTCACTTACTGTTACAGTAAAAAGATGACAGCAATATATTTCTTTTTATTAGAAAAATAGTTCATTGTCTTCCAGGTTAGAGAGGGAAAGAACCAAATAGTGGAATTTTAGCTAAATTTTAATTCACTTTAAATTGTCTAAGTTCCAAAAATCTAATATTTTATATAATTAAACTTAATTTTAATCTCAGTTATAAGCATTTCTTCAAAGCTTTCTACAAATTCTCCAAATTTGTTCACAGACAATATGTGCTTGCCTACATGCATATGTGTGTATTATTTGTTCCTTTTAAAGAATAAAGAACAAAGCTATTCTTAGGATTTATGCTGTGAGGATTGCCTTATAGTTGACACATAATTTAATAAAAGATCCTTCAATGACTGGATAAGCTAACATCCTTCAATAGTGTCCAACATGCAATTACATATAGTTTTATGAAAGAGTTACTTATTTAAGACAACAGCAAATTATTAAATTAGATGTAATTTTAGTTACACCTTAGCTAATATCTACCTATAAACAATGTTAAAAACCATCAGAATCAAAATAGTGTCACCTAAGACAGTGTGGCAATTCCTCAAGGATCTAGAAACAGAAATTCTATTTGACCCAGCAATCCCATTACTGGGTATATACCCAAAGGACTATAAGTCATTGTATTATAAAGACACATGCACACGTATGTTCATTGTGGCACTGTTTACAATAGCAAAGACCTGGAACCAACCCAAATGCCCATTGATGATAGATTAGACAAAGAAAATGTGGCACATATACACAATGGAATACTATGCAGTATTCCATGAATTTGTGTCCTCTGTAGGGACATGGATAAACCTGGAAACCATCATTCTCAGCAAACTGACACAAGAACAGAAAATCAAACACCGCGTGTTTCACTCATAGGTGGGTGTTGAACAATGAGAACACATGGACACAGAGAGGGGAGCATCACACACTGGGGTCCATTGCGGGGGGGTAGGGGAGGGATAGTGGGACAGAAGGTGGAGAGGGATAACGTGGGGAGAAATGTCAGGTATAGGTGGTGGTGGGATGGTGGCAGCAAAACACCTTGCCATGAATGTACCTATGCAACAATCTTGCATAATCTGCACATGTACCCTGGAATCTAATGTGCAATTTAAAAAAATGGAGCAGGGAAAGGACATGAAGGAATGGTTTTCACGCACAATTGTCTGATTAAAAAAAAAAAAAACTATCAACAAAAGACCCTGCAAAAAAACTATAACCTTGCACAAAAGCCATCACAACCTTATGCAAATAACTAACTAACTAAATAAATAAATAAATAAATTTCTGCCAGAACATCTACCCAGCAACTGCCTATCCAACCTTGTGCTGACCCCAACCTTGTTATTAATCTTTTCAGCTAAGGATAATTATCTCACAACAATTATGTACTTCTCTTCATTTTTTCTTTAAAAACCTTTGTTTTCTTTTACATCTCTGAATATACACAGAGATTACTATGGCACACATATAGCCATTGCAATTGCTATTCTGGACTAGACATCATTTCTTTTAGCATATCCCTATCTGTTTGTTATTTAGGTTGATAAAAACAACAGCAAACTGCATAGGCTACTGGCCTGGTTTTCCTAACTTCCCCATAAAAGTAATTTACCATCCTTTGAGCTGCCAAATTTTCCTTACCTCTCCTCTTCCCTTATGAAGAAGTGTATATATGCATGCATCTGTACCTAATTGGGTTATTGGATAATCATTTCCCTGTGACTCTCCCACATTATGCATATTAATTAAATTTGGCAATAATTTAAAGAGAGACAATCAGTTATAAACATAACTGAAGTGAATAAGTGAATATGGTCAATTTATTTTTTTAGCTTTCATAGATCCTAAATTGCTTCTTCATTATATCTTTTTTTCTCCAAAAATCTTACCAATACCTGATTGGAATCCCTTTAAAACAGCAAATGCTTCTCAAGTAATACATTATTTCAGAACAATTATTTAAAGAATAGGGTGAATGACAAATAAAATGCTATACACATGTCATGAAATACAGATTGAAAAATTTTTCTTTCAGGTAAAATGTGTCTCACTAGACTTAGGGTACATTTTCATCTTACAGGTGAGATAATTATTGCCTATAAAAGTACACTTAATGGCTAGGAGTGGTGGCTCACAACTGTAATCCCAGCACTTTGGGAGGCCACCTCCCAGGTTCAAGCAATTCTCCTGCTTCAGCCTCCCAAGTAGCTGGGATTACAGGCGCACACGGCCACGCCCAGCTAATTTTTTGTATTTTAGTAGAGACGGGGATTCACTGTGTTGCCCAGGCTGGTCTTGAGTGCCTGAGCTCAGGCAATCCACCCGCCTAGGCCTCCCAAAGTGCTAGGATTATAGCGTGAGCCTCCATGCCCGGGCCACCTTTACATTTCTTCTCCTAAAAGGAAAAAACAGTAAGTGTGAGAAAGCCGAGTTTTGCTGTGGTGGACAGATACTTTTTTTTTTTGCTGTAAAATATTTTTCCTTTAATATGCCATGAGATATCTTGATTATATAGCTTCAAAAGTATTTTTCTAGACACATCTCATCCTTTCAAAATATTTCACCATTCTTTCAAGCACAATAAGGGATGCTGAATCACAGTTCTGTCCACCTTCTCTTTTTGGAAGCAATACAACACTATTTATTACAGTGGTAATAGATTCTTAGCTAATAAAGAAAATCATTTACAAATATTAGAAATCTAGTTTTGAAATGTTTGCATTAATTTTGATCTGAATCAGTATTTTGTATTTGTTTGTTTTTAAAGGCAGCAGTTTGACCAACAACTTGCTGATAAACACATTTGTGCTGAGGAAAGGGAAAGAGAGGAAAAGAGAATGCTGCATTTCTTCATTGGACCTAAAAGTGCTAATTTCACTAAGGGATACATAAAAGCAAACAAGCAATGATTGTTTTAAAACTTTTACTGCAATACAACAATGAAGTAAATAGTAATCAGACATATACCAATTTTTCTCCAAACAAACCAAAAATGTACACGGGAAAATAACTCTGTCTATACTTGTGGAGCTTCTCAGATAATGTTAGAAGGGCCTGTCTGGGCGCCATGGTACTTCACACCTATAATCCCAGCACTTTGAGAAGGCAAGACGGGAGGATCACTTGATCCTCGGCATTCGAAACCAGCCTCGGCAACATAGTAAGACCTTGTCTTTAAAAAAAATTAAAAATTAGCCAGGCACGGTGGTGTGTGTCTATAAATCCCAGCTACTTGGGAGTCTGAGGCAGGAGAATCACTTGAGCATAGCAGGTCAAGGCTGCAGTAAGCCGTGATCAGGCCACTGCACCCCATCCTGTGTGACAGAGCAAGACTGTGTCAAAAAGAATTTTTAAAGGCCTGTAATTATCAAGAAATTTAAAAAGGTTAAAGTAGTAGTTATTTTCACTCTAAGAAAAGCTTCCCTTTCTCTCCTACCCCATCCTAGGTACTTAACATGAAAGACTGGGCTTTCTTATACATTAATTTTAAACTTCTGTGAAGCAGCAACAATTAACCAATAATTTGGCATTTCTTTTTACAGTTGCCACAGAGTTTCTTTTTAATTTCACAATGCCATTATCCAGTGTTTTCATGAAACAGAGACTGAAAATTCCACATAGCAATGATTCTTTCTGAAACCAATGTTAAGTCAAAGAAATACAAAGCAGGACATTACATGAAATTTCTGAATTTAGTACACCAAAAAGAGAGAAACCTAGGGAAAGTTACCTACTTTATAGAAGAAAGAAAGACCTGCAAAAGCAGGTTGGATTATCATACTGTTTGGATGTGTAGCATCTGCTAATTGAAGCAGATGTGCACTGTATTCATCCCTGCCCTACATCCTAGATCCCACCCTCCCCACCTCCAACAATCTATCATACACGAAGTATTGTGGATAGGATCCCAAGTCCTTCCAGACAACCCACTGGATGTAGTTAGTGTGATGTACTTGTGTGAGGTGTAAGATATAAAAAAAGTCCCTTTCAATCTTCATTCAAGTTCTGCTATAAAAGAAAATTGGCAGCCAAATTGATGTTCTTCTCACAAATGAAATATGCTCCTATGACACGTCTTTCAGGAAATCCTAATGCCTTTAACCTTTCTGTAGCTTCTTCATCTTAAGGTTACTTGAATGTGGTTCATATGACCACTTCCAACTTTGCAATTCCTCTCCTGCCACTTCCACCTTTCCTCCATGACCACCAGCTTCTTCAACCAGTTCATTTATCATCTGAATAAAATGTTCCTGTTGTTGGCTAATTTGCTGCAGCAATTAAGGATTCTCTTGACCGATCCGTTATAGCGATGCTGGAAAAGCAGGGAAGGATTCTATTGAGTAATTTGCCTTATCTGTCAAAACTGAGGATGATTCTGTAAAACTTCATGGGGATGTTCTCCAGAACTTGTAGTTGTTGCTGTCATAGTTGCAGCAGCTGAAGCCACTGCTGAAGACTGAGGAGCCTAGTACTACGTGCTTGAGAAAGGCTCAACCACAGTCTGACTTTTTCTACCTCCAGAAATTCCTGTTAAAAGATACTCCACTGCTCTGTCAGGATTGTTGAAAATGGCTCTCAGGGCCACAATTACTTGCTCTGGTTTATAGCCCATTGACATGGTCTCGGTCTCAGTCACCATATTCTTATAGGACTGATCATTTACAGGAGCACTTGCATCTTGAAAAAAGTTTTTTTGTTTGTTTGTTTTTTATGGCAGAGTTTTGCTCTTGTTGCCTAGGCTGGAGTGTAATGACATGATCTTGGCTTGTCACAACCTCCACCTCCTGGGTTCAAGCTATTCTCCTGCCTCAGCCTCCTGAGTAGCTGGGATTACAGGCATGTGCCACCACACCCCGCTAATTTTGTATTTTCAGTAGAGCTGGGGTTTCTCCATGTTGGTCAGGCTGCTCCTAAACTCCCAACCTCAGGTGATCCACCTGCCTTGGCCTCCCAAGGTGCTGGGATTATAGGTGGAGCCACTGCGCTTGGCCTAAAAAAGGTTTGACAGAGAAGAATCCCCTGGTGTACTCTCAGCTGATGTTGGGCTAGTAGCCGCTGGTGTTTCTGCTGACTTCTCTGCAGGTTTATCTTGTTTCATTGCGCTAGCAGGTACATGCTCAGCGCATGCTGTTGTTGCTGCTGGACTGATAGCTATGGGTGTAGATGTGGGATCCAAGGCAGAGGGGAGGGTTGTGGCCTGAGCCACAGCAGCTTCTGTGGAGGAATTAACTGCATAGCGGTGGCAGGATTTGATTGCTGAGTTGTAGCTGAAGCTGGTATTGTCACTGCTTTGGGTTTTGTCACCATAAACTTACCAAGTTTATATTTTTTGAGAGCAGTAGCATCATTGAGGATTTTGCCTGCATAAAATAATTTTGACCTGCTACCAAAAAGTCATCTTTTGTCTTTTCAGATTCACTCTTATTTTTCAGTACTTTCACTGTCTCTTCAGAGTCAATGTTGATCTTGTATGTTGGTTGCATAAGTCTTCAGGGTGACCTATGTGGTGCACCTCACAGCTCCACTGCAGGGCCATTGCTGGTGCCAGCCAGGCTGGCTCTGTGGCCTGGCCAGGCCTTGGGGTCATCTGCACTCCTTACACTCTGAGAAGGAAGTTGTTGGGGGCTGGGTGCTTATCATATTCACCCAGCTGGGTGGCCTCACCAATAGCCCAGGCCCCGGGTCATGCTAATGCCTCCTTGACTGTGGCTTTCCTTGTGAACAAGTGCACTGAGTCTACAGGAGGCATGAGGAGTTCTGTGACATAAGAGAATCCACTAGCCCACGGCACAGGATGATGGTTGTCATCATCGTGACTTGCCCCTCAGTATTAGATGAATTCTTAAGGTGACTCCAGTGATCCCCACCTCCTAGTGTTCATGCCCCGTGTGATCCTCTTCCCTTCAGTGTGGGTGAGACACATGACTTCCTTCTAGCTAATTGACAGTGGCAAAGATGATGGGATGTATATGTTTATGTCTATGTGATTACATGATTACATGATATTAGATTGTAGTGCTCATCTTGTTGGACTCTCTCCCTTGTTCATGTTGAGAAACTAGAGGCTATGTTGGGGAACCTCACATAGTAAGAATCTCTGGGAGACCTGTAGGACTGAGGGCAGGCTTTGGAGTAACAGGCTTTAAGAAACTGAAACCCTCAATCCTACAGTTACAAGAAGTGGAATTTTACCAGCAACCTGAATAAGCTTGGAAGCAGATCTTTCCCTTGCAGAGCCTGCAATGAACCTCAGCTCCAGCAGACACTGATTGCAGCCTTGCTAGACCCTGAGCAGAGGACCCTAGCTAAGCTGTGCCAGCCTCCTTCCACAGAAACTATGAGTTAATTAATGCGTTGTTTCAATTCACTGAGTTTGTGGTAATGGTTCCTCAGTGATACAGACCTAACATATCTAGAAAACTGTAGTTCATAGATTCAATATCTGTAAGCTTGGTGTAAGAATATTGATAATGATTTTTTAAAAATGCATGTTTACCAGGCAGGGCAACATAGCAAGACCCCATTTCCAAAAAGTAAATGAATAAAATTAAATTAGCCAGGCATGTTGGCACATGCTTGTAGTCCCAGTTACTCAGCAGGCTGAGGTGGGAGGATTGCTAGAGCCTAGGAGGTCAAGGCTGCAGCGAGCTGTGATGACACGACTGCACTCCAGCTTGGGTAACAGAGTGAGACCCTGACTAATAAATAAATAAAGCATTTTCAAAGTAAACTATTTAGAAATAAATGTTAGTAAAGTTGGTGATGGAAGAGAGTAGGTCTTGGACAGAGGAAAATTATTACAGCCCATGAACAATATTGATATGAAAGTTATAGGCCATTATTTTTTTAGTTTTGGTTGTTTTTTTTTCTATTTGCATATTTTTTATAAAAGCTGAACAATGATTTGTGACATGGAAGCATCACCTACCTATTTAGTGATGTGATGGCAGCAGTGGCCTGACAATAGCAATTTGAAAAGAAAGATGAAGTATAGAAAAAAGAGAGTCAAAGGGATGTTAAAGAATGCTTTGCTGTAACAGAAAAGAGACTGCTGAGGAGATAGATAGTATAGAGAAAAGGAGTTTGAAGGAAGATTGCTGTTTTGCTTTTTCTTTTTAATAGGAAGACTTGAGCACACTGATATGTCTATTTTAAGAAAGAGAAAGAGGATAAGCAACTTATAAAATTTCTAACAAGTGGGAAGAAATAGAGTTCAGCCTATAGCTAGAAATATGAATGGCAGGCTGGGCGCGGTGACTCACACCTGTAATCCCAGCATTTTGGGAGGCTGAGGCTGAAGCGAGACGGACAACCTGAGGTCAGGAGTTCGAGACCAGCCTGGCCAAGATGGTGAAACCCCGTCTCTTCTAAAAATACAAAAATTAGCCAGGACTGGTGGTGAGTACATAATTTCAGCTGCTCAGGAGGCTGAGGCAGGAGAATTGCTTGAACCCTGGAGGCAGAGGTTGCAGTGAGCCTAGATGATGCCACTGCACTCTAGCCTGGGTGACAGAGCAAGACTCCATCTCAAAAATTAAAAAAAAGAAAGAAAAGAAAAGAAAAAAGAAATATCAATGGCATAGTAGTAAGTTTGTAGCTTTTTCCATGAAATAGACATCCAGGTTATATGCTATAAGTGAGGAAAGATCTGGGGAAGGGTGGCTTACACATTGGAGAAGAAATGTTTTGGGTAAAGTACTGAGAAGAGTGAGGCTATCAGTTTAACAGCAGAGGATCCTAAATTTGCTGGACAGTGAAGAGAGCCCAAGTGAGTTACTGTTTATACCTTTAGTGTAACATCCATCCTCTTTGTCATGGCTTGTTGAGACAATGCGTAGCTACTTTGGATCTAGACATAGAGAAAGCAGGTGTATAACTCTGTTCTCACACTGCTATGAAGACATACCTGAGCCTGGGTAATTTATAAAGAAAAGAAGTTTAATTGACTCACAAAGAAGGTTACAAAATGAAAGAGAGAAAGAACTAGATGTATTCTGCCTAGCTGGGGAGATCACAGGAAACTTAGAATCAGGTTGGAAGGCACCTCTTCCCAGGGCAGCAGGAGAGGAAAGGAGTGCCAGATGCATATAAAACCATCACATCTCATGAGAACTCACTCACTACCATGAGAACAGTATCGGGGAGCTGCCTTATGATTCAATGACCTCTCCCCAGGTCCCTCTCAGACACATGGGGATTATGGGATTATAATTCAAGATGAGATTTGGGTGGGGACACAAAGCTAAACCATATCATTAAGTAATCATGTTAATCTAGGGCTGTGTTTTGCCTGATGGTTGAGGAATAAGAAAGAGTGACTAAGGAATTTAGGTTATCCGCAATAGTATTATTGAAATAGGGAAAGCTTAGAATCTAAGCAGGATAAGGAGGAAGAAAAGATAAGAGAGGCTGATGGATTGGAAGAAAGTCAAAAGGTAAGTAATCTAAAGGTTCTGATGAGATGTTAACTGTCTTTTATTCTGAGAGAGTATATTGTCTTTCTGCAGAGGTCATTCATTTCATTAATGAGAATAAAGAGGTATTAGGTTGCTACCTACATCTCTTCAACAGTACACAGGAGACATTGTATATTTACAGCAATGGCTTTGAAGATATGAAACAGCAATAATACAAGAGCTAAGCTATTTCAATCCTGAAAAATCAATATGCTTTTTATATTGTTGTCAGAAGTACCTGTAGGAGGTAGGGGTTTTTGGTTTTTTGTTTTGACAGAGCCTTGCTCTGTCACCAGGCTGGAGTGCAGTGGTGCTATCTCAGCTCACCGCAACCTCCATCTCTTGGGTTCAAATGATTCTCCTGCCTCCTGAGTAGCTGAGACTACAGGCGCATGCCACCACACACAGCTAATTTTTATATTTTTAGCAGAGACAGGGTTTCACAACGTTGGCCAGGATGGTCTCAATCTGTGGACCTTGTGATCTGCCCACCTTGGCCTCCCAAATTCCTTGGATTACAAGTGTGAGCCACCTGCCAGGAGGCAATTTTTAAGAGAAAAAAATAACCCACTGTTCAAATGGTACAAATAAAAAAACTAACATATTTATAAAATTTTATGCAGATCTTTTCATAACCCAAAAATTGAAACAGGAAAACTTATTTAAATATGCTAATATTAACATGAAGACCATATACAAATACAGAAATATTTGTATATTAAAAGTTTGAGTATAATCATATGGGTTTCAAAATATTTATTCTACTTAAGTTTACCTAGTATTACAACAACTATGATAAAGGTGATAGAAAATAATGCTCAGAAAAAGCTAAGTATTTTGATCAAGGGCACCACCCAGCCACACAGTATTGAAGTAGGATTGAACACATGCTCTTTTCCTCTAAATATTTGTTTAGAAATTTTTTCCAACTAAAAACATTATTACAGATACTTGTAGATAGTTGAAATTAGTCTTTGGCATTATTAATTATAGTTAATTATATTCAGTATCTATTTTCTTAGTAATGATACCTCTTAACTTTTTGACTTCCATTTAGAGTTACTATGAGTAAAACATTGATTTCTGAGGGATGAGCTTTCTAGGCAGAGGAAACAGCATGCACAAAGGCCCTGAAGCGGGAGTATGCTTACCTAGGTTGAGAATTATCAAGGGACTTGTGACTTGAATGGGGTGCGAGAGAAGGAAAATGATAGCTCAGGTAAAAGATATAGTAGGGGTCTGCATCAAGAAAGATCTCCTAGACCACTATAAGGATTTGATTTTTATCCTAACTGATATGGAGCAGAAGATCATTTGTGGAAAGGGACCTAGATATATTTATTTATTTAGATGGAGGAAGTAGATTTATAGACGGAGGGAGTAAAGGGCAGGTTAGAAACCAGAACATGTTAAGGTACAGATACTTATTAAACATGCAAGTGGAGATGTCTAGAAGGCAAGTGGATATTAAATCTGTAATTTAGTAGAAAGGGTTGAATGGTTGCGTTTATTGGTATAAATTTGTGATCCTCAGCACTTTGTTGTTATAAAAAATCATGGTCTTGGATAAGATTTCTGGAGGGTGTACTAGTCAGGGTTCAATTAAAGAAACAGTTTCCCTAGAAGATAAATATGGATTTGTTATAAGGATTTCAAATCATACATTTTTGGAAGTGGATTAATAAGTCACTGTAAGGTAGTTGTCTTCCTGCCTAACAGTAGAACTTGTTGTACAGAGGGTGGGTAGTCAGAAAAGAAGGTTACAAAATGAAAGAGAGAAAGACAAGCTAAAACCCACAAGCATGAACAATGAACAAGAACCCAATGGAGACAGACGAAAACAAGTATCAGCCCCTGTTGCCTCTGATTTTGGTGATGTGGGTGTCCTGCAGAAGCTGGAGCCCTTAGTCATAGAGTTAAAGGCACACACTGGCCCAGGAGACAGAGAAGCTGAAGGAGGTTCCTTAGCAAGTGGAGAAGTGGCAGGCCTGAAAGCTGCCACTGAAACCAACATGTGCGCAACTTGTGTGTGTTACAAAATGACTGTTGTTTCTTTTCTACCCTTCAATTCTCCCAAGAATCTCCTTTTTGACTCAGCCTAATCGGAAATAAACAAGAAAGGAAACTCTAGGAAAGGTAGCTCGGTTTAGCCAAGTTGAGGTATTGCAAATCTGCCATACTGGGTGAGTATAGATGGAGAACAGATGAGGTCATAGGTCTAAATCCAGTGGCACTAAAAAATTTAGAGTTAGGAACACAGGAGTTTCTATGAAGTGTCTTTGAAAGCAGAAGGCACAATTATCTTAGTCCATTTTTTTTTCTGCTATAATAGCATACCACTGACTGGTTAATTAATTAACAATAGCTTATTTGGCTCGTGGTTCTGGAGGCAGGAAAGTTGAACTTTGAGAGGCCACATCTGGTGTGGGTTTTCTCACTGCCTCATAACATGGAGGAAGGCATCACAAGGTGAGGAAGTGCATGTTTGACAGCAAGACAGAGAAGAAAGCTGGCTGACCTCATCCTTTCTTCAGGAGCGCACTCTCAACAGCATTAATCCAGTCATAAGGGCAGAACCCTCAGGACCTAATAAGTGCTTAAAGGTCCCACCTTTTAATACTGTCATAATGGCAATTAAATTTTAACATGAGTTCAGCAGGGGACATTCAAGCCATAGCTATACCCTTCTTTATTAATTCTTAATTATTGCCCACAAAAAGAATGTGATGGCGAGTTTGGACTACGCGATGGAGACTACCTTTTGAGGTTGGATAAACTACAAGATAGAAAGTGTTCATGTCAGTAATGATCCTTACTGTGGAACACCAGTCTTGGACTTAACCCAGGACTGTGTTTACAAGAAGCCAAATTTGTCATACTTAAATCACTGTTGTTTGGGTTTTCTACCACCTGCAACCAAACAAAATTCTAATTGATAGAGTAGATTCAGGAGAAAACGAGAGGTGAACAAATGAAGACAGAATATAGACAATATTTTGAAGAAATTAACTATAAGTTGGAACTAGAAATGAATCTTTAGCTGGAGGTTAAGTTAGATTGAGGGGGATTTATTTTTATGATGGGAAACTACATTTTTTCTATGCTGTTTGGGAATTATCCAATAAAGAAGAATCATTTGATTATGTAGGAAAGATAAGAGGAAATTGTACACTGAATAATGGAAAAAAATGAAAAATTCTTATTTAAATAACTTGATTGCTTATTTAGAAAATTTATACTTGAATGATTTTTATCAAATATCAATGTTAATATCACTATAGTTTAAAAACTACAGGAAATAGTGCATTCTGGGAATCTAAATGAATTTCCATAAATTTGTAACTTGTCATGATAAATGAATAATATGTCATGTTTTTAATACTGTAAAGAATTTTTCAAGGTGAACTTTTATTTTAAAACTTGTATCACTCAGGAAATCTTTAACTTGATTTTCACCCTTATTTGTAAAAGCCATTATTGTTTTTTTCATTTTAGCTCTGCATAACTCTTATCAATTTTATTGTACAAACATGATGCACTAGTTTGCTTTTCTTACTTAGCTATTAAAATTTCATTCAGTGCAGTTTTAATTGAAATTCCATTTTTATAACTTTTCTTAACAATGATTAGTGATCTACCTTGAGATTACTAAACAATGCATTGAAATTCTCCTGCAATTAATTTTAGGAATAGCTCTACATACATACACTAATTTCTCTTTGGAAACATGATAATTTCTTAGTCCTATAAAATACAAAGTGAAATTCTAGGTTGAAAATATTTTTTCTATTCAGATCTCAAGGGAAAGACATTTTATTTTGTTTTAATTTTTTGGCAATCAAGAGCAATGAGGTTGGGGTTAGAGCAGTTTATGTTTTTTGTTCATGCTTTATTTATTTCTTACTATAAAGGTGATTATTCAAAGAGAACATGCTGCAATTATATTGTTGTCTCATTGTAACAGTAACAGTAGAGATGCTTTAAATATGAGACACAATAGTTAAAAATCAGGACTGATTAAATTTAGAGTTTTCTGAACTATAAATTTTTAACTGAGTTTGCTAAATTTTTATCAACACATTTTCACCAAACCTCTTTGTCTATTTATCGTCTTTGTTTCTGACATATTTATGGTCATCTTTTAAACATTCTGAGCCATTTGTTAAGCAGTATTTCCTGAACAGAATTCTTACTGTTAACACTTAAAAAATTTCCCCCTTAACTGGAAAGACATATTCTTGAAAACTAGCTATTTTCAGAACATAAAGTGTCACATTATCACTTAATAAAGCAAATTCTTAATTTTGTTGTAAGAAACAAATTGTGAGCACAAATAGGCTTGTGACTATATTTCCTTCACAACTAAAAGCATGTAGTACCAGTCCTGGCCTCCATATGGTGCTAGTGTTATGCACTGGAACATGAGAAGCCAAAACTACCTCATAATGCAAAATAACCTCTCAGATCGCCCATCAAAAATAACCCCAATAATGAAACAACAGATTCAAATAAAAAGGCACTGTATTTGAAATCCTTCCTTATGTAAAATCTGGGTGATATACAATAATCATCTGGTTCGTGTACAGAATGATTTGCCAAATCATTTGTGGAAATCATAGTAAAGCTGAATAAAAGGTGACAAAAATAATAATTTTAGATTTCTTGTTCCAATTTTGGGATCTCACCAATGGGTTCAACATCATATTCTTTTTTCCATGTATTGTCTCTTCAATGGATGGTTATTTTGAATGATGTTAAGGAGAGGAAGTCCTTAGAGAGTCATGGAGGGTGGGGAGAAGAAGCTTCATAAGCCTCCTGCCAGATGTTTTCCTTGGTCAATGTGATTCCTTTGAACAATAAAATTCACTTTCAAAGCCAAAATATAATTTATTTTGAATATTCCCATTTTCTGTCATATTCTTCACAACTTTAAAGTTAATGTGTGTTTCCATTTATCTTAATGTAAAACAGGTATATTCATTGAGTTTATGACGGTTTTATGTGATGTATAAAATTTTACTTCTCACTGCCAATTGTATAACAATAGAAAATACTACAAAATATTTCGCCATTTTGCTCATTTTTTTTTTGCCAGCTGACTAATGGATAATTGTACTGGTTTTATCTAAATCCTTCCTCTTCTTCTTTCATAAAGGAATACAATTGTTTTCTTTACTTTATGCTGACAATTGGACCTTCATCCTCTATCAAGAAAATCTGAACAACTAAAGAAGTTCTCCAAATAATTAACAAGAAACTAGTGTTTGGTATCTAAGTATCTTAAGCCCTTGTAGATTGCCTTGCAAACAATACACGCTCAATAAATATTTATTGAATAAATCACTCCATACCAACTGGTTTGGTTATGACATTAACAGGGGCAGTTATAATGGAGATTATAGATAACATGAAAGAGGACTTGAGACTTGAAAAAAAGAAGAGAAAAATTAAACATTTATTACACTGAATTATGATTTATGTTCCTCCCTCCCTGTCTTCCTTCTTTCTCCTCTTGTTCCCTCCCGCCCTCACTTATTTTCAAGTATACAACTCAGAAACTGCCTGTCAAAATATTAGATCACTTATTGCCAGGAAGAAAAAAAATATGGGCAGTCTTAAAGTCTAGAACAAGATTAAAGAAATCAGTGGTAAACTGCTCTACTGAAGTATATGGCATTTATTGTTGGTTTCATGATGAGTCCATTTCTTAAGTGGACAGAGAATAAAATGTTGTCTTTAGGTACATTAGTGGTAACATTGTTTGAAAATGTTGGAATCTTTTGGACAAAATAATCTAAACATCAGTAACTATGTATAAGTGATTTATTACCCTTAATCGCTTTCTTGGAAACTTCTTTCTTCTTTTGTGATCATAACCAGAAATATGTGTCTTTCTCTGTGTGCATTTATTTACATATTTATATATGTGTATATATTTCCAGAAATAAGAAATGACCATTATTACCTGACAACTTTTCTTAAAACATTTCTTTTTTTAGTTATCTTAGGATTTTGTTCTTTAATAATTTTGCCTACGTTATTTAGTCCTACTGTTATTCGTATTTGCCAAGCCTAAAAGACTAGCCAAAACCCAATAGCCTACAAGGGTCAGTATTCAATGAACTAACCAGATCACTAATATGTGTGCAGCTGGTCACTCTGGAAATCACGTAGAGTGTGTTCTGCCATCTGACACAACCTGGAATATAGGACTTTATTTGGCGAGTTCAATCACAGACACTGATTGTTGAAGCACCAACTGCTTTGAGAGGTTTTTATTTTAAAAGTATGTACAGTTCATTATTCACATTTATTAAAGATAGATGCCTGCTAGTATAGTGTTTGAGAACTATTATGAAGTCTTTCCTAAATCATATCTTCTGGAAAAAAAAATGAAATTATTGGAACATGGACCCTGGTGTTTGGGTTTAAAATGGCGATTGTGCTGCTTACTGGTGTTTCACTTCATGCAAGTTACTAACTAAGCAGTTAAACAACATGCTAAGTTACTAACATCTGTGTCCTACATTCTGTTTTGTGTAAGTGACAAAAATGGTACCTATTGCATCGAGTGATTTTCTGAGTTTAATTGGATTTTATATGAATATGCCTTCCATACTGCTTAGCATATAGAAAACAAAAAATTAACAAAAATCATTATTTTTATTTCTTTTAAAGTGGAATCCATTTGGAGTATAGTGCTAGATGTTGAGAGTAACAGTAACATGACGGATTCGCCACTGGTGCCATCAATAACTTGTAAATATGTATAACAAAAGACAAAGAAACCCATCAATTATATTAGAGAAGTTTCTGTTAGATTTTTTTAAAGCAGCTGATTGGAGTTCTGCCTCTTTAAGGAATTCTCCTAACCTGTAAGGAAGAGTATAGGAAATCCTCCCAGAGACTATAAAGAATTTTCAGAATTAAGCATTTTGAATCATTTCATTTTGCCCTAAAAAGGCATGCAGATTTGATTAGAGTTCATTAAAGCTTGCATATGGCTCAAAATGTTTCTTCTGATTCTTTTAATTATTATTAAATACATAAATAAAATGAGAATAAACCTAGTATAAATTAGAAACAAAGAATTTTAAAATTTACGAGAGCAATTTTATGAGTCTATTTTGCTTTTCAGAATAGCTGGTCAAAATGGGAAAATACAAGGCCAACTTTTTGAATTGTCAGCCATCCAAATGATAACATCAGAATGACATTAGCCAAACCTCTTTCAGGCAGGTGAATGATTGGACTGTATATATAGTACTAATTGATGGAATGCCATTCTCTGGGACTATCCTTAGCAGCATACAAATCAGGAGTAATGTAGTTATCTGTCCTTATCTGCCTGAATCACTGAATGTGGAAAACAGTCAATCCAGACTCTAAATCTTTTACAAATTCTGTGATATAAGGCATCTGAAAAGAATGACTAATAAAAGCATCAGCAGTCCTGACCTGTAAACAGCAGCAGCAATGGTGGCAGTAGCAGCAACAGCAGGTCTTATTAGTGGGACATTTAGGGTGCTCCAGACTGGAGATCATTGAGATGGTAGGACTAGCAGAAATAGAAGAGGGATTAGTGAAGCTGAAATGCTATAACTACCACAGAGAAGTTATGTTATCTAAGAATCTTAAGCCCTTAATAGATTTATAAAATTTATGTATTTGTGTCTTTAGTTATAAAAAGGATCATCATCATAGTTATTTTTATACTTTGGTTTTTTAATGTTTTTAAATCATAGTGTTCTTCAGATATAGTACTATGTTATATTGTCCACCTATAAATGATATATATATCATCATTTTTGTGTAAATGTTCAACTGGAAGGGATAAAGGCATATTCCACCCCATTCTACAAGTAGCACAGGGAATCACTTTACCTCTTACTTGGCCCTCAGGTATCCACATCTCTCCCTGTCTGTATTAATAACTTCTGCTGAAGTGAGTTTAGAAAGGAATACACCATCAGTAACTGGTTATGCTGTAAGTTTGTCCAAAAGCATGTTCCCTAAAGCACAGTAGGTACAGTGTGTTCATTTAGTCAGGAGAGGCTATGCTCTGCTGTGGTAACAAATAAACTAAGTAGCTTAACATAACATGTTTCCTCCACTCATACAAAGTCTCTTGCGGGTCTGAGTAACTTTCCAGGGTAGCTGTCTCCAGTAGTGATTCAGTAATCTAAGATGATTCAACTTCATCTTGCCACGATTTCAATATAAGTCCTCTTCTTTTGCTACAGAAAAGACTTCAGAAAGACCAAATCATTTCTTAGGAATATTTCACTGCTTCAGCCCAGATGTGATACACATCACTTCTGCTCATATTTCTTTGGCTAGAATTAGTCAAGTGAATTCACATGACTGCCAAGGAGCTGGAAAGCATAGTCTCCCATATGCCCAGGAATGAATATTGATGATATGATATTGAAGGAATATTGATGAGTACTGTCTCCCACAGTATGCAAGATAATTTTAGGTGATGCAGAAATAAACTTTTACAATTGTTTGGTTTTTGCATGTATTTGAAAAATACAAGTAGGGCATCAAGCCTATGAGGTAATGGTTTCATTTTATGTAAATTTAATTGCAGACACCATGCATTATGTTAAAAATGGTGAATGTGGCAAATAGATGTCTAATGTTTTTGGTAACACTGGCCTAAAGGAACATCTGTCAAATACAAATTTTAGCACGTAAAATTTCAGGCAAACTGGGAACATGAGGTGGGGCATAGCAAGCTGTTCTGTAACTAGCACCTGACATTGATTCAGCAGCAGATAGTATGGGACTGCCTCCTGGGAAGGCTAGCTCTAGAAGCTAGTTGATTTTCTGCTGTCGAAATTGGAGAACCAGTGATGGAAACAATCATGTGGCAGACTGGAACTCCTGATGAGTACCTCATTTTCTTTTTTCCCTTTTTCTGCCAGACTGAGATTGCTCTTCATACAAAAATGTAAGCCTAGCAAGAATGAGAGATTTGGGAATAAAACCCTTGACCTGGCAAGCAATACCTTCATCATTGGCAGTTATCTTCTCACCTGGTTTTCCTTGTTGTCTGATATTGTTTAAACTGCTAGCCTGGATCCTCTCAAATCAAATACAGTAGTATCACCTGATATTGGTGGTAACGCCAAAGCTTTTCAGTCCACTACAGCTCTTCCCTCACTGTTGGTGGTAAGGCAGCTTTTTAAAAAATTTTCTATTTCCGTGTTTCCCAAGAGTATCTAGAAATAGCTCCCAAGGGTTCAGATTTTGATGATGTCGTTTGTCTGTGCTATTATTGATTTTCATGTAATTATTAAGAGAAGCTTCTTTTATTCTCAAAAAATGTCTTGTTTAGATGACAAATTATGTGGTGACTCTGCCTCTGAGGATACTACTTGTTTTATTTTATGATATAAGTGACTAATTTTGTCCCAAAGACTCTTTATTCCAATGCTAATGCCACATGGGGGAAACTGCGGCTATGGATAGTTCTGGATGTTTAGTTTATTCAGTGGTCATTTTTTGGCATCATCTACATATTTTCTATAGGATAAAGATAAAGGTAGAAGGACATAAAGAGGAGTTCAAAGAAATAAGGAAGGACAGTGACGACTGGCAGATAAGCCAAAGCACATTTTGAGAAATCTAAAGAATCCATTATTCTGGCACTTATGTCTAAATTGCTCCAGTCTAATCTTAAGGATGACATTTAAAACCGAAGGCAAATCTTGGCATTCATAACATTTATTCTCTTTTTATTTCTTTTTTCTTTTTTTTCTTTTATTTTTTTTTGCCCATAACATTTATTATCTTGTCAACATTTTAGAGGTGTGTATTTTGTATACTAATGAAATGATTGTAATGTCTCACATTGCCTCATTCTATAGCAGAGTTAGGACAGGCACTGTGCAATCTTAAGTTGAATTTCAGTTATATGAGAGTATCCATGAATTTCAATAGGTACCACATTTACTTTTCCTATAATCCCACTATTAGATAACACATATAAAAGCTGCTATTTATTTTGTCATTTACTTCCATTCTAGAAGAAAGCAAAAGAGTTTTGAAAGTACAGTATATCACATTTAGAGCAACCTTTAGGTCTGTAGCTCATCAGACTGGTTTTTAAAATATGAAAGCAGCCCAGGTTAAAAGTCTCTAAATACTTCATGTTGTTTTACTGTTAAATAATGTTTAGAGTTTGCTATGTTTTGTAGACTTTGGAAATATAATTATTTATAACATCCAGTGACATTTACATTTTGCTAAATATACTTTGCTTGTACAGGAACATATCATGATTAGAAAAATGGGTAGAGAATGCCTGGCTGTACATTTGTTTCTATATAATGCAAAATATCAGGGTGACCTATGTTATCTTTTTGTTATAGCTTCATGATTTTAAACCATAATTCTCAAAAAGTGTTCTTAACTATTAGCATTTAAAATACAGAATAAGAAAAAGTTATCATAGTTGATATCATTGTTTACCACTTAATTCTCCACTATCAAATCAAATATCTATTCAAGTTTATTGGTATCTTAACATAATACCATTCATTTCCATGCCAACAGCTCCAGAGTGTTTGGCTTGGTTTTTGAGATTGATTGAAAGTAGATTGTAAAGTTGAGCTATTGTGTTAAGCTTATTTACATAAACACAGTGTCTTGGAAAATAAACTCTGGAAGTGCATAGCAGTTGAATCTTAAGGTATTTCACATCCTAAGATTCTAATACCTGCTTTACAGAAATCCCTTGGGTGGTGAATCTCAACTTTAACACTTACCTTACCTAGGAGAAAATTACTTCCACATTCTTAAATTTGAAGTAAAATTTAGAAATTGCTTAGGAAAAAGTATTTGCTTTTAATTTCATATGATGAATTTGCTTAAGTAAATAATTTATGAGACACTCATGGGTGAATGTTTTTTTTTTCAGGCTGTTGAAACATATTTTTCTTAAAAGAGTTTAAAAATAACATTCCCAAGATATAAACAATACAAAAAAGACTTAATTGTTAAAAAAAAAAAAACTATACAACAACAGTGAAAAACTGAATTTGGATCCTGGATGGTTACAAATAGATACTTTTTAAAAAAAGTTGCATTTATCTTGGCGAGAATTTAAAAGCGCTTTCTGACACCACATCCTTGTCTGCCACCTCGTCTTAAATAATCAGCCTGTTATATATCATCACCCCTCCCAATCTTCCCATTTCCCGCATCAAAATGTGGACTTCTCTCCTGTCGCTGAGTAACGTGGGGCTGGTTATGACTGCGAGGGAGGATGGGAGCGGGGCACGTGGACCAGAAATACTTCCTATAAACAGCAAGTACGCTGCTCAACCCTGCCTGAACTTTCCTGTAAACAGCCACTGACAGACTGCATCCCTGCTGGGTGGATCCTGCGACTCCTAGAGGGAATGGCACTTCTTGTTTTTAATTAGCAAGGTGAAAGGTGAATTAAAACTAGCAATTTGGCAAGTCAGTGCAAGAGGCTGACTTCTGAGAGGCTTCCAGGAGCCCGAAGAGAGGAGCTCCACGGGAGGAGGGAGTGCGTGTGCTCCGGCTTTTTTTTTTTCCTGAATGAACAGCTTTGCCTAAGTGACTGAGAAACAGCTTCTTCCTGAATCTACCGGCTTAGTTGCTGAAGAGAGCTCTAGACAGGACATGGCTCTGAAGACTCACTCTTTGGAATGTCCTCTTGCTCCCGGCTTATAAACAACTGTCCTGAGGAAAGAAAGGTTTTACATAGCCAAATACAGCCTGACAAATGGCACTTCGGAACTGTGCTTTTTGATGACAACGCGTTCGATTTCTGACAAAGCCTCTCGCACGCTGCCCCTGGAGGGAAGTCCTAAGTAAAACTCAGACCCTCCTTAAAGTGAGGAGCAAGGGCTTGAACGGTGAACACGGCAGCATGGCATCCGCAGGGCACATTATCACCTTGCTCCTGTGGGGTTACTTCCTGGAGCTTTGGACAGGAGGTCACACAGCTGATACTACCCACCCCCGGTTACGCCTGTCACATAAAGGTAGGTTACCTTTCCAGATCCTTTTGTTTAAAAAAAATAAAGAAAGAAAAAAAAGTAGCTTAACATAGGCTTATGGTCTTCAAAGACCTTTAAAATGCACCTGAAAAAATGTTTTGCAAAACTGACCTAAAATTCTAAGTATTTCTGATTAATATGTCATACTCACCTCATCTGAAAACAGTGAAAATCACAAGTCAACTTAGAGATGTTATTTTTGTCTGTAAATACTGGATTTTATTAATGAGGAGTTCCCTCACTGGCAGCCTGCACACAGGAAGGGAGGAAGCAGGTTGTAAATAGCCTTGGGAGGCTGAGTCCACCAAGTTAACAGTAGGTATTTAAATATCAGTTTATGCATATGAGAAACAAGGATGCTGGGAAAGGGCTATAGAAACAGGGGTGCAGTTTGTTCTTTTTGTTTTTGTTTTGTCTTGTTTCCATCATGGAGGTAAGAGGAGGAGAAAAGAAGATTCCTGAGGAGAGAAATGATGCCCTACCCCTGGCAACTAAGTCATCATCATGTAATTAAAGTGATTAACAACTAGTATAAATTAGCTTTCCAGTTGAATTGATTATTAGAATTTTTTCATGTGTGGCAAAGCAAAATAGTTTATTGACAATGCTTGTAAAATAGCTCATATTAATTGAAGTATTAGTATTCACTAGCATTTTTAATGTAAATTTATATCGCCTTAATGAAGCTCTAACAGAATGTTTAAATATTTCATTCTACAATATGTCTTGTAAAGCAACATCATACTCATGAATAAATGATTAAAAGATATAATTTACATCAGGGCCAATACAAGTCAGTCATGAATAGATTTGGTAATTCCTCCTGTAAACAAACAAACAATAAACAAAACCATGCTCAGAGAAAGTGACTTTGCTGACTGAAAATACATTCAGAATAAATTGTCAGCAAAGAAGTATTTATTACTACCAGCCATTGCGACATTGAGACAGACAGCAGATGTAATACTCAGGATTACATAAGAATCATTTTTCAATTGTGTAAGCTTTTAAATTGTCCCCACTGTAGAAGGAACAGAAGCTTATATTTTCTAAGTATAGGTAGAACATTTATCAGGAGAAACAGAAAGGGAATCCTCAGTTTTATGTGACATGTTTGGCCTTTTTGTCTTTTCATTGGACAGTCTTCAGTAAATGTTGCCTATAGAAATTTTTCATTTTTGGAATAGTTAAAACTATGGATATTTTCTTAGTTTAAATAGATTTCCTATAATACTATTCAGTAGATAATATAAATTTAAGAAATACATTGATAATAAGTTAGTAAAGTCTTTAAAATCTAGTTCCCAGAATTAACATTAATCTTTTAACTCGGGAAGATGTATCATGGTATGTATCAAAATGCCTATTTCTAAGAAGTGTATCATCAAAGAGTCAAGATGAACAAATTTGATGTGATGGAATATGGACAAATAAGATGTGAAAAAACATAAATTGATTGTTTTTCTTATGTAGACAAGTAGGTAGGCTGCCAGTTGTTGAAGCTACAATTCTGTTCTATCTAGTATTAACTTTTATACCTTATTATCGGGGTCCTTGTGTTTTCATGGTTCAATATCAGTGTATTTTCTGATAGGTCACATTTTAATATTTCATAAAAGAGTTAATTGATCAGAGAATGCCCAAATTCTCCGATACAGGTAAATGTTATGCATAATACTGTTATCGAGTTCATCTTTATTATGTCACTTTTAATCAATGAAATAATTGTACCTGATTTTATGAGTGGTGTCATATGGTGTGAGAGTAAAGTTGCAAGTATCTGTATGTACACTAGCCTGAAAACTCTCACAGGATTTCCCTTTGGCTTTTCTTAACCTTTGAATTTAATGGAACCAGCTGAAAATGTACAATATTATGTTTTTATACAAAGGCAGTATAAAGAGAGTTACTTGAAAATAGAATGTTCCTACTTGTGCAATTTAGTTAGTAAAGTCAGCTAAGAGATCACACCGGAGATGCTACCTGAAGCAACAAATGCCTACTGCACGTCAGGTGCCTCAGTGAAAAGAAGAGCATCGATACTGTCAGAGCAGGGATATTCAGTCTCACCAACACAATATGAACAACCCATTTCTCTCTCTACACTCTGGAATTCAGTGAATATTTTAGAGGTCTTCAAAAACTAGGAATAAAATATTACAGATTAATCTTTTGCTGTCTTGAATGATGTCAGTAATGGCAAATGTTCAGTAATGAGTGAATTAAGATAATTAATATACATGATGTATAATCTTTCAGTATAAGAGGCATGAGGTATATGTAATATAGCACCTGCCTGACCACCAGCAGGGAAATCCAGGAGGCTCCCTGGAGGTAGCCTATTAGGATAATTCAGAAATTGTTTTCACAGTAATGATTTCAGCTGTATGGGAGAAAGGCAGGCATTTTTCTCATATTCTTCACTTTTAAGATGTCATTTGAAAATACAAGCCTATTGTTTCTTCCCAAGGAGAAGAAAAAAGTTTATCATATACAAAGCTTGAGTTAAATTATATAAAATATGTTCAGGAAAAAAAAATGTCCAGAGAGTTGCCCTTTTCCTCTCCCCTTCATTCTCCATTACTATTTCTGGAATTGACATGTTCTTAACTAGAGCTAGAAAGGAAGGGATCATTAGGATTAAAGAAGAGAAAAGGCAGAGAGAGAGACAAGGTAGAAGGGTAGTATGAGGTGTGAAATATTTTTTAGTTTATTTCCTATTGCCTTGTACCCCAATGAGATGATATTGAATTCCTCTCTCTTCTAACTGAATAGCTGACTCCACACGAATATTAAGAAAATATACTGGCTTAGGGCAAGCCTAGTGAATAAAATGATGAGATAATTATTCTTGTTGAAGCAATACATATATCTTTTCATGTATTTTTTTTAGTGAACAAGGTAAATTATGTTGATAAGTGAAAAATGTAGCAGAGATTAAAATGACTAGATGCTGTCCTGCTTTGTAAAGATTTTCAGTCAAGATTTGAGTTGAGTTTGGCTATATCGCACAAATATTTCAAAGTTCATGAATAGTTATGCATTATAGCTAACTTTATCCCAGCTCAATAGGGTAATATTGGTGAGATTAATGCAAAATTTTAATATTCTTCCCCTTGGGGATACTGTGGTCCTCAGGACAAAAACCAAGGCAAGAGAGAATGAAGGGAGAAGAGTCCTGGTGGATTCATCTACTTCCCTCTGTTGATATCTGTTCTCTCCTTATCTTTCGCCATGCTGCACTAATGAGGTTACAGGGAAGGCAAAAATAAGCTTCTTGATAATGGAGCTCAGAGAAGAAAAAACAAATAAGCAAAGACCTATGTTGAAAAAGAAATACCAATGTACATGGAAAGCCCCTAGAAATTCAATCATGGGAGCTTGGCAGACAGGGTAGGTGTTTGAAGTCTCAGTAAGGAAGGATGCAATTGCAGAAATCAAGGAGAATGGCTGCTTAAGCAGAAAATGTTCTCCTAGAATGGTTGGTAAAGAGACAGTTAAATAAAGGCAGAGATATGGCAGAAGATCATTCCTAAAATATGTTAACATTATAAATGTAAATTTAAACATGGAAGATATACTTACACAGATAGAAGTTGTGATAGAGAGTGTTAATTAGTATTTCTGTATTGGGTATTATAACCAATTAAATTCAGATTTATCATAGTTCAGAGAGCTCAGGATTTGAAATCAGAGTCCTCTATTCCAGTTCTAGTACTCCTACTTATAATAATGGTAATTAATTGTCTGCATCTCAGTTTCCTCTATTTGAAAATAGGAGTAGTAATTGTATTTTGCCTGTGTATTTTACTGGATTTTTGAGATAATCAAGTGGAACAACAGTATCTGCGAATGTATTTTATCACCTAAAAACTATATTATTGATGTTTTCTGAAGACTAGTACAAAGTGAGAATATTGGAAGGAAACATGTCCTGTAGAGAAAAACCTTGAAAATGATATAAGTTTAGATTTCAACAAGTGCTAGGATAATGCTAATATAGAAGACAGCATAAAGTTGCTCTTAAACAATGTCAAAACGTATGATTTATCTTGATGGATTGCATTCACTCTCATCTTCCATATCTTTTGACCTCTAGTTATAATAACTCACAAGATGACTACATTGTGCATTTTCCAAGATTCATGGCCTGTGTTTTTTTTAATTTTTGCTGTAGTATACATATATCCATTTGTTACATATATTCAGTCTACAACACACATTTTAGAACTCATTCCATTGACAAGAAAAAAATTGACAGAGAATTATAAAAGAGCACAATGTTAAATAAATATTTGAATGATCACCCTGGAGGCCATGGCATTTATTTTATACCCAAGGCAAATAAAAAATGAGGCAGTGACTGAGCCAGTTTTTCCTGACCCAGCTCATAGCTGGTTCCTCATCCAATAGCCTGGTATTATCAATAGTGACATTAGTTACACATCTCTGTGTGTCAATAAATAAAAACTGGTCATAAGACGTGATTCATAAGCAGAGTGATTAAATAAGACCCAGGAGTAAACACTAGTCTATGTGCCCAGAGCTCCATCAGTGAGAGTCAGTGAGACTTTAGTGGTGGATTTATTGAGAAACAGTTTATATTATAAAAACTATCACTGGTTAAGTTGCGAGGAATTACAATGTGTTTTGTTGAGTCTGGTTTATACAAAATATGCTTTCTGTGGAGAGAGTCTTCATAAGAATTGTAGATAGTGCTGTTATTTGTGTTTTTATATTTGCTACAGACAAATATTGTCCATGCATCACATCAGTGCATCTGGATATACAGAAGTCACTGAATGATTCTGTGAGCTGTTAAATTCTTATCTGGATGTTGCATTTTACAGTGGGAAAACAGTTATCTTTTCATATAGAGATAGGGTGAGGGGAGGTCAGGATTAAAAAAAACAGTAACTAGAATTTATATATGAACTGGGCCAATTTTGGAGTGGAAAATTTATGTGTATCAAACCATTTTTTCAGCTTTACAAGGAAAGTATTCTATACATAATATATAATCAATGCCTGTTCTTTATTAATAAATGCATTCAACAGTTATGATGTCATAATGAAATATTCTTTCAAAAAATTATGTTGCCATATTGTTATTTTGCTATCCAGCTCAGATTTGTCATCTAGTCAGAGCTGAGAATATTACATAGAGAGGGCCTCTGTTTCTTTCTGGGATGAGATCACTTGGTGGCCTCAGTTCTATGACCACATAATAAAGCACCAAACCATGAAATTGGTTGTTACTGGTGAAAATTATTGCTAACAATCTGCTCACTCAGTTTTATTTCATCAAAGATATTTAAAGGAATCACCACTGGGACTTAGTGGGAGTGTGTGCAAAGATGTCTTTCTTTATCTTTGTATGTAAAACTCTTCTGTGGTTTAATAGAGGAATTTAGTCTGCAGGAATCCAGAAATATCACTTTGCATGCATGCATGCCCCTTCATACATAGTCATCCCAGTGTTAAAGTCTTATAATTTCAGTCTCTGAGAGATAAAAACAAAACTAAACTAAAATTATACCATTTATAACATTTTCCAAAGAGTATATAATGAAGATTTAGATTATTTCCTTGGTTTTAGTGGACAGGGTCACAAGGTTGTTAGTAGTTTTTAGTGTAACATATGACACTTTGTAATACTCTATATGTTATACAAAGGATGATGGTTATTTAGATCATAATTTTTTTTCATGGTAAAGTCTTAAATAACATTGGAAGCATAAGAGAAAACATCGGTGTTATTAGTTATTCCTTAGCCTTAAGTGAGCATTATTCTTTGCATTCATGATAGGAATGATAATAACAAGACTGAATATTTTATAGGCTGGGTTGGTATTCTAGAGTAGGAATGAACAGGACGTTTCCATTTCACATTTAAACCAAGTGTTACAGTCTCTGATTATTAAGAGAACATTTTTGGTCAAAAACAGTGATGATTTCAAGAAAAGACACCTCTGTGGAATTGATGACTTTCCTTCATACGGCTCTATGGTGGCCAAAACAACTGAGTACTCAAGAAGTTTTCAGCCCTTGTTCTAGCACCTGCTTCAGGATATTCCAAACATAGGGCTCCTTTGCCTTGGTAAACTTACCTCCACAACTGGTATGAAAAATAAAAGAGAAATCTATTGCCATGCCTGATTTCTGGGGCTCAGAAATGTGTTTCACTTCCATCCTTGGTACCTAAACTCTCAGCCATCACTACTGTCTGCTCAAGGATTTAGCTCGTACCCTTGGCATAGGAAACAGAAGCTAGCTTAGGCCCAGGTATTAGAAAACACTCTTACATTCTAATTTCAGTGGCCTAAGAACCCTAGATTTTGAATGAGGCATATCTAATTTAAATCTGGCTTCTGACTGCATGGCATGAGCAAGTTACTTAGGTTTTCTGAATATGCATTTTCTCATCTTTAAAGTGGTATAACATAATTTGCAAAAATTTGAAAGGATTACATGAGATAATGCAGATTAATGTGCAGAATACTTAACCCTTAGGAAGCTTTTTATAAATTAATAAATCAGATGAGATTCAGAGAGAATTAATCTATGCTGTTCTCTTTTTTATTCTAAAAGCAATCAAGAGCTAATTGTTAAATTACAACTTAAGATGAAGAGGGATCCTTAATCATCAGATTTTTACTTAAAAGCAAAGATTTTCTTTTATGAAAGCCAGCTCTTATTAGAGTAGATAACTAGAAGGAACAAAGAATATGAATGTCTCTCATGTTCATAAGTTACTGTAGAATTATTTTGTTTATACTTTTAGGAAAGTTGGAATTTTATCTAATGGCACCTTGGAGACAACAGACCAAATCCACAAAATAAACAGTATTAACAAAGGTAATTATAGGCCCAGCTTTGTAAAGCACAATAGAACTAATATTACTAAAGCCAGACCACACTGCCAGAAGTTAAACTAAACAGTGTCCTATAAGCAGCTATCAGCTCAGCATGTGTTGTTTACTTGGAAAGTGAAAGACAGTCTCTCACTTTGCCTTCCCTTAGATGAACAGGTAAGATATCTGGTGCCATGTACAGTTCCTGACACTTAGTAGGCATTCAACAAGTGCTCATCAAGTGAGGATCTGAATAAAACAAAATGATTTAGAACTGTATTTTTCAAAGGAAAGTGGGATAGGGGTGGGATGAGAAGGAATACTCATGAAACTAAGGAATCCTGGACAACGATTTATGGCCCCTTTAGCATAACATATGTTAGGGAAAAGGCTGGGGCTTTCTGTCTATTCACCTTCTTTCTCATCAGTGCTGCATTTAGTGAAACAGCTGGGACCTCCGGGCATCCTCCTGACACATCAGTTGAATTATCTCCTCTAGATTCTCTCCTCCACCTTTCCCTCTACTTCCTTCCTCCTTTTCTTCTTCCCCCTCTTTCTCTTCCACTTCTTCCTGTCCTCCTCCTCTTTCTATCTGTCTTTCGATGTCCTTGTCATTTCTGGCTTGTCACTATACCCCCTCCTCCCTTTCTCTTACTACTTATTTGACTACCCCTTTGTGCGGCTGCACCACCGCATCTTTTCCTCTTCTCCTACTTCTTTTCCAGATAAATACTTTTGCTTTCTTCCTCATCTTAAGCCAGAAGTGGAAAGAAAACATGCTTTTAGTGAAAGATATGTTTTCTTTGGATTTCAGTGTCCCTTCAATATTTGTTTCATTTTTGTTTTTTAACACAATATGCAGAAAACATAACCTTTGAATTTTTTAGAAAAACTTTAAACTTACCAGATATTGAAAACTGGTTGAAATCCATGAGTTAGGAAATAATGAAATACTAAATAAATAGCTTACTAGCCACCTGGACCATGTGCCCTTTTTCTCCAACCTGTTTTTCTGCTGGGAAGCTGATGCTCACAGGCACCATAGGACTGTGGCAATTGGTGGATAGAGGAATTAGGGCACTGCGCAGGAGAGAGCAGAGCCTGCCAGCCAAGCATTCTGTAGCTAAACTTGAGTCAAATGTCAGCTAAAATATTATTGATGTAAACCTATGCACTTTTGGTGTATTTTCTCTGAGTTTTGAGCTTTAATTTAGAGAAACCAGAATAAAAAGGGGGTTTCATTTACAGCGTAGAGGGGGGAAAAGAATCCCTAAGAATAACTCTCAGGGGTGATTTTAGGTAGCCAGATCAACTCCAGAACCAGAAAAGAAGAGCAGCAAAGAAAATCAGAATATAAGAGGCTGAAAATAGAGGTCAGCTGAGGACACTGATTCTTTCCCTCCTGACTTGTTCCTTCCTGGGAAATGATGGGAACAGAGAGGGGCTTTAAATTTCAAGTTCAAGATACACTGTGGAAATAAAGTCAAATAGGAAATGTGCTCCCATTGTGTATAGCTGTTTACTCCTCCTGATTGCTTTTCTCCTAACACTGAGTCAAAAAGTTCATTATGAATCATGTGATGCCTCAGGTCCTTTCCAACTCTAGAAATGTAGGACTCCTTTCTTCTCCTTACCAGGCTTCAAAAGCATTTCTCCAAAACACTTTTGAAACTTATATGAGGAGATAGTAGGTTGTACTGGAAAGGGTATGGACTTAACAATTTTTTAATCTAAGTATATTTTATTTAATGCTGTCTTATTTTTGCTAAATCATTAAACTGAGGCTTCCTTTCTTCATCATTATAAAGGGACTAATGAACACTGTCTTCCTATCTTGTGTAATTTTGGTAGAAAAAAATTTAAATGTATTACAAAGAAGAATGATATGGTGCTACAAAAGTATCTTATAATACTTCCTAATTTATGTAATTCTTTTTAAATATATTTAAAGTTCCTTGAGGGCAGGAGGATATTTTTTATAAGATCTTGGGGATGGAATAAATTCACTTCTTCAAATCATTCTTAAAGGCTACAATTACAGCCTGGATTTTGGTATCTACTGAATTAAAACGTATCTATATTTAGTTGGCTTCCATATTGAGGTTAAAATGACAAAACTATAAAGGCTAACTTCATTTTTTATAAGGTTGAGAGCTACTGCTAAATAATTCACCTGCAGGAAGGCTTGATTGAATCTCATTGCACAGGAGATAATGTTACTATGATTTTCTTCTGTTCCACTTCCAAGCTAGGGGCAGAAAGGAGATGGAAACTGGAGTTAAACAAATGCTACACAGAGTGTGGTCCATGAACTGCAGCATCAGCATTCCCTGGGAGCTGCTGAATCACATCTACTTAATCAATAATTCTGAGGCTCAGCAATCTCTGTTTTAACAAGTCCTCTGGGACATTTTTAGCAAAGACTCAACTATGGGAAACACTGGGCTGTGTGTGTGTAAGGATGCTACAAAAGAGCCTCAAGTTCGTATTACCTTTTTCATTTTTTCCTTTTTAGCATCATCCCCTAGATTAAGGCTGTTGTTGAATGTCCAAATGACAGCCTTGGTCTTGATAAATATATTTAGATTCATAGATATCTAACTATATTACCATCATCTATTTATTTTTGTATTAAATATAAAGTGTACCTATTCATTGATGACAATTTAGCTTATAATTTAAATATTTTTAAAGATTATTTATGGTATAAATTCTGGCACATCATGCTATGATTGGGTTCTGATGAGAAAACATCTAAGATGGATCAGTTGTGGAAAAGCATTTTTTAAAATTCAAAAACTCTTTTATGCCTCAAAGAGCCGTTTTCCTGGACAAATGAAATTAGAAGTTGCTTACCACTTCATCCCCTTTGTTATACATCTTGATCATTGCCTGTGTTAATCCATTCTCATGTTGCTATAAAGAACTGCCTTACAGTATGATAAAATTAAGACATTCCACTGATTCTGTTATGAATAACTTCATTGCTCACCAGGCATGATAAAGCTGCATTGTTTATACATATTTAAACACATAATTCATTTCAAAGTGCACAGGACACTATGTTATCATAGAGAAAGCCTTTTTAAAGATTTTCCCTTAAATTCTTTTGGAGTAAAATCAATGGAAATAGCGTTGGGAAATAGTGGAAAGCTATATATAATGAGTAACTAACGAAGTTTATTGCTTTATCCACTTTAATTTTAATCACATTATTAATAACTAAAGTGACCATGTGCATTTGTTAACTGTCATAATCTTTTCAAGGGACAGAATACAACAGTTTCCTCCTTGATACCTTGGACACCAGCCTAGAAACCACTGTCCTACGGCCTTGTAAGGAATCCTCTTTCTAAAATATATGTAAATTAGCAGAATATTTTGAATGAAAAAAAAAAAAGGAACTGCCCAAGACTGGGTAATTTATAAAGGAAAGAGGTTTAATTGGCTCATAGTTCCACAGGGCTGGGAAGCCTCAGGAAACTTACAATCATGACAGAAGTGGAAGCAAACACATCCTTCCTCACATGGCAGCAGGAAGGAGAAGTGCAGAGTAAAGGAGGAAAAGCCATCAGATAAAACCATCAGATCTCCTGAGAACTCATGCACTATCAGAAGAACAGCATGGGGGAAACTGTTCTTATGATTAAATTACCTCCACCTGGTCCACCCTTAACACATGGGGATTATTACAATTTGGGATGAGATTTGGGTGGGGACACAGAGCCAAACCATATCACTGCTTTCAGAGCATTAGAAGAGTCTATAATTTTTAAGTAGAACTTGCTTATTATTCATTCCTTTATTCCATAAGTATTTGTTCAGTTTCTTCAATACTTTAGATACCGAGAATAAAAATTCCAGTTTTATAAACATAATGTGGTATACTGGTTGGAATCCTGTGATAGTAAAGTATTATTAGACATAAATTAAGAAAATCTGAATAAAGTATGAATTTTAATTAATAATAATGTATGGTTCATTAACTGTGATAACTGTACCATACAAACATATAGTGTAAACAAGGGAAGCTAGGTATAGGTATAGGGGAACTCTCTGTACTCACTATAACTGTCTCTACATCTAAAACTATTTTACAATAAGAAATTTAACACACACACACACACATACACACACACACACACACACACACACACACACACACACACTGCTTTTAGTCAAACCCTATTCTCAAGAAGCTTAAGATCCAGCTGTAAAAGGAGACAAGTCGGAATAAAGTAAGGTGCTTTTTTATATCCTGAGGGATGCTATAAAAGCATGAAGGTGGGGCTGAAAAGAGAACCAAAGCTCAGTCTTGAACATGAATAGGAGGAGCTTGGGCAAGATGTTTGAACAAATTAGCTATGTCATACCCTGCCTTGCACCATCCTGCCATGTGCCCACAATCATCCCACTGCTTAGAATACACCGTATTCTCCCAGAAATTAACTTAATTCCACTGTGTTCATGACTCTACCACACACACTAGTATCACACATTCTTTGTTCTTGCTAAATTTAATTTCCCTCATTTCTAAATGGCTTTGAGGAAGTTTCAGTTTTTTTGTATGAGTAATATATGATTACTGCAAATTCACAATTAGAGTTTGAAAAGACTGAAGGCAGTTATATTGCATTTTATTGCTTGAATTCTTAGACTCTAATAAACTTTAGGTACTGAATATATTTTGTGTATTGCATCTAACATACAGAACTTAATTGCTATATTTATTCACATTAGTATTACCAATCTTAATTCTTTTGTTGGATGCCACATACAAATAGATTCCTAACAGAGTTGGCAGAAAACGAAATGATGGGGTTGGGAGAACATTCAGAAGACAGGTGATCTGATGAGAATACTTCTCTTCTGCCCCTTTTGCAAAACATTAGGCACTAGTTTGGCTTCAGCTCTTCTATTGCAAAAGTTCTGAGGAGAAATCCAGAACTGCTTTAAAATTATTCAGAAAATATCTGTAAATTATTAAAAGATACAGTTTGAGGCTGTGGCAGATGACAGTATTAATTCACCTGGGGCATTCAAATTATTATTGTTACATTTGACTCATCTTTTCTTCCTACTTGCTTCAATCGTGATCTCTCAATGTCCAATGTAACACCTCATTCATTTCTTCAGTGACGAACCGTGAAGAAACAGAGAAAAGAACTAAGGCTTGAATACCTTGACAAAGCAAAAGCAAAGAAAGTCAGAACTGGAAAAAAGTGATAACTTACCCAATACCTTTGTTTTTCAGATATGCCCCAAGTGACCAAAAGCAAGATTTTGTTTTTAATCAGTCTGTCCCTATGCGGTTTTATGAATAATTTGGCCATTTGTCTGTATTGTTTTTAAAGCACAGCTATTGGTAGTAATATAGCGAGAAGGAAAAGCAATGGCTATATTTTATCATTCTACTTAGTTTACGTAAGGTATTTCACTTTATTACTTAACCCAGGTTATTTGAGAAATAACTTAGGAAAATTTCATTTTACTAAGATTTTATTTTAGCTACAAGCCAAGCAAAAATGTTTTTCTCATGTATTTAATTTATCAAAATCAATTGATAATATATTTTGAAATGCTATATCCTAAAGATTTTTTTCTTTTTGGTACTATTCTATAATTAATCAAATACAATACACTTAACACAAACTGTAAACAGAAATCTCAAATTTAGAAGAAAGTACACATTTGTCACCATACCTTATTCTTATAAAGAGTAAATAAAAATGGAAATGGGAAGCACTGGATTATTTTATTTTTAGAAATTAAAGAAAATCCATAAAAAGAAATGTACAGACATTAAGATCACTTCTATAATTCTGAGAAAAGCAAAAACAATATATGTTTAAAGAAAATGTTAGGAAAAATAATGATAAGGAAAAAATGATTTCTTTTGAAAACAGCTCTATTATTGATGAAACTGCCATAACTTATTTTTCCTGATCCCCAGCAAAATAAATAATATATTAAAAGCAAAAAAAAAAAAAAAAAAAAACCAAAAAAACAAAAAACAAAAAACAAAGAAAGGTAAAAGCAATTTTAAGCTTGACATTATCACAAAGCGTAAGTGTTACACATATTTCTCATCAGATGAATGGTAACTACAAATACTTTATAACTGGTTAGAATGAATACTAGAATATTGAGCTTACTGTCAGTTTAAGGTCTAGATAAACTTGAGCTAACCATATGGTATATTCTTAGAATAACCATATTATCCATAATCAAAATGTAAATTAAAAAGAGAAAGAACTGTTTTCAACATCAAATGTTGTAATTTAAGTTGTTGGAACACTCAATTATCCAAATCATTGTACATTTCCATTAATATGAGAAAGAAAAACATTTTTTCTTATTTTGTCCAGAAAGAAGAAAGTAGATGGAGAGGTTAGGACTATAAAATACTAGAATGGATTTAATGAGCCACCCAAAATATTGATTTTATTACTATATTGTTACAGTCATAAGAAGTTAATGTGTTTAAACTTCTATAACACATTCATATGGTTTAATTTTCTTGTAATTCCCCAAAGCAAAATTTGCTTATAATAATATATAAATAACTACAATTAGAAGGAAAATATTAGAGATGAGTCAACGATACAATTAAAAAACAAAAGAATGAAAATGCATCTTTGTTACTGTACTGCTCAGAAGACAAAAGTTATGTACTGGGCACTGCTTTTGACAGATTTTTTTGCCAAATGTTTTTTACTTGCTCCAAAATGTGTATGCCCAAACTGAAGTCTGATATATTTTAGGATTGCAGAAGACTTTTTCCTATCTGGAGAAAAAAACTGAGTTGTCTATGATTTAAAAATCAATAAAGTTAAACAAGAATAAAAATGGAAATTAAAGAATCATTACTGAGATAGTTCACACGCTAATAAAGCAGTTATCACTCAGAAACACGTTGCCTTTAAAGTACTGATCTCAAGGGACATAAAATACAATTTAAGGATTTTATTGTATGTGGTTATGTTTAGAATATAATATGCTTATTAGACACATAAGTTTTTATATTAGTCAAAAAATAGTAATAGTAATATATTGTTTTAAGTTAGAAATGCCATTTGTCCTTTTAGTCAGCTAGTTTATATCTACTGAATATTTAGAAGAGTTGGTAGTGCTTCACTTTTGAATGTCTAGAATACTGTTGATGTGAGAAAACAAATACAAAATTATCATTAGTTGTTTTGCTATGGATGGAAGAGAATTCTTGCCAGTTAAGGTGCTACTTCAGGGAGTGCTTTCCTGTGAACCGTTTGTTTAATACTGCATTTTTGTTGCTGACAGCACTGCTGCTTTTCACTTCTGAGACTCCCCAGCCAAGCTCCAATTTTCCACTAACACTGCTAGCCACCAAAATCTCCCTTTGTCTTCGCTGACTATTTCTCTTCCTCTTAGCAAATAGGCCCAGCTGCTACTGCAGCCGGTTGCCCACACTCCCCCATACTGCTCTTGCTGAGGATGGCAGGCAGAGTAGAGAAGAACAGCTGGGATTGACTTACTTTGGCATCCAAATAATTTTGGGTGGGTCCTTTCCTAACTTTATTATTTCATTTCATTTTATAATCTTTCCTGCCGCTGAGCTTTTAAAAAACATGTAAATTATGTTTTCCTAAAATGTTTCCCTCGTCTGGCTGTGACTTATACCTGGCTGCTCAAGATAAACAAATTGTTCATTTTGCACATTGCTAATTTTTTCCCAATGTTTAGTATTATTTAGAAATCAAATGTGGTAGAAACAAATTTATTGGTGTGATCTTGGACATGTTACTTAACCTTTCTCTGACTAAAGAAGGTGTATAATAAATATCACCTCCTCATTGATTGTGACAAGGATTAAATGAAAGAGCTTTTAAATGTATTTAAAGTAGTGCCTGGAACATAGTAATTGGTAAGAAGGTGTTTGATAGAAAGTCAGAGAGATGAGATAAAAAAGGGAGTGGGGGAGAGAGAAAAGGAGAAGTAGAGAGGAGGGAGGAAAAGGAGGAGGGAACAATTGCTAAATGGAAAAGCTAATAATTGAACTTAGGCAATTAAAATCTACCTTATGGATATAGCAATTGATGTCTTGTTCCAACAACAACAACAAAATCACTAATTAGAAAAAAAACTATAGTTTAGGAACGTTGTATAATTTTACCCAAATCATATAATTTTATCGAGGGTAGAAATTTTAGTGATTACTGCTCACTCTGTGAAGCCATCATGTCCATGTCTTCCAGACAGGTGGTCGCGTATTTATCATTTTGAATTTGTGCATTTTCATGGAGTGGGAGATTACTGCCTGACAAGGAATTTCGTTTCATTTTGTAATAGTCTAGTGAAGAGTAAGTACTTACCTACCTAATCCCAAATCATTTTCCACATTTTAGTCTTAGTTTTTTTCCTTTAATACCTGCAGGAAGGATATCAGTCATGACGGACCTCCAAATATATAAAGATAGTGTATTAGTTCATTTTCACACTGCTGATAAAGTCATACCTGAGACTGGACAACTTAAAAAAGAGGTTTATAACGGACTTACAGTTCCTCATGGCTGGGGGAGCCTCACTATTACCGCAGAAGGCAAGTAGGACCAAGTCATATCTTACATGGATGGCAGAAGCCAGAGAGAGAGCTTATGCAGGGAGACTTCTGTTTTTAAAACCATTAGATCTTGTGAGACTTATTCACTATAACAAGAACAGCATGGGAAAGACTGGCCCCATAATTCAATTAACTCCCACTGGGTCCCTCCCACAACACATGGGAATTCAAGATGAGATTTGGGTGTGGGAACATACCCAAACCATATCAGAGAGTTACCATGCTCTTTTTTTTATACATATATATTTTAAGTTCTGGGGTACATTTGCAGATCATGCAGGATTGTTACATAAATATACACATGCCATGGTGGTTTGCTGCATCCATTCCCCCAGTCATCTACATTAGGCATTTCTCCTAGTGTTATCCCTCCCCAATGTCCCCACCCCTTCTATCCCTCCCCTAGCCCCTCATCCCAATAGGCCCCAGTGTGTGATGCTTGCCTCCCTGTGTCCACGTGTTCTCATTGTTCAACACCTACTTATGTGAGAACTTGCAGTGTTTGGTTTTCTGTTCTTGTTTCAAGTTTGCTGAGGATGATGCTTTCCAGCTTCATACATGTCCCTGCAAAGGACATGAACTCATCGTTTTTTATGGGCTGCATAGTATTCCATGGTGTATTTGTGCCACATTTTCTTTATCAAGTCTATCATTGATGGGCATTTGGGTTGGTTCCAAGTCCTTGCTATTGTAAACAGTGCCACTATGAATATACATGTGCATGTGTCTTTATAGTGGAATGATTTATAATCCTTTGGGTATATACTCAGTAATGGGATTGCTGGGTCAAATGGTATTTCTAGTTCTAGATCCTTGAGAAATGGCCACACTGTCTTTCACAATGGTGGAACTAATTTACACTCCTATAAACAGTGTAAAAGCGTTCCTATTTCTCCACATCCTCTCCAGCATCTGTTGTCTTGAGATTTATTAATGATTGCTATTCAAACTGGTGTAAGATGGTATCTCAATGTGGTTTTGATTTGCATTTCTCTAATGACCAGTGATGAGCTTTTTTTCATATGATTGTTGGCTGCATAAATGTCTTCTTTTGAAAAGTGTCTGTTCAAAAGTGTTTGCCCACTTTTTGATAGGGTTGTTTGTTTCTTTCTTGTAAATTTGTTTAAGTTCTTTGTAGATTCTGGATATTAGCCCTTTGTCAGATGAGTAGGTTGCAAAAGTTTTTTCCCATTCTGTTGGTTGCTGGTTCACTCTAATGATAGTTTCTTTTTTTGTACAGAAGCTCTGAAGTTTAATTAGATCCCATTTGTCAATTTTGGCTTTTGTTGCCATTGCTTTTGGTGTTTTAATCATGAAGTCCTTGCCTATGCCTATGTCCTGAATGGTTTTGCCTAAGTTTTCTTCTAGGGTTTTTTATGGTTTTAGGTCTTGTATTTAAATCTTTAATCCATCTGGAGTTAATTTTTGTATAAGGTGTAAGGAAGGGATCCTCTTTCAGCTTTCTGCATATGGCTAGCCAGTTTTCCCAACACACCATTTATCAAATAGGGAATCATTTCCCTATTTATTGTTTTTGTCAGGTTTGTCAAATATCAGATGGTTGTAGGTGTGTGGCATTACTTCTGAGGCCTCTGTTCTGTTCCATTGGTCTATATCTCTGTTTTGGTATCACTACCATGCTATTTTGATTACCGTAGCCTTGTAGTGTAGTTTGAAGTCAGGTAGCATGATGCCTTCAGCTTTGTGGTTTGTTTGTTTTTTTTTTTTTTTTGCTTAGGATTGTCTTGGCTATGCGGGCTCTTTTTTTGGTTCCATATGAAGTTTAAGGTGTTTTTTTCCAGTTCTGTGAAGGAAGTCAATGGTAGCTTGATGGGGATAGCATTGAATCTATAAATTACTTTGGGCATTATGGTCATTTTCACGATATTGATTCTTCCTAACCGTGAGCATGGAATGTTTTTCCATCTGTTTGTGTCCCCTCTTATTTTCTTGACCAGTGGTTTGTAGTTCTCCTTGAAGAGGTCCTTCACATCCCTTGTTAGTTGTATTCCTAGGTATTTTATTCTCTTTGTAGCAATTGTGAATGGGAATTCACTCATGATTTCGCTCTCTGTTTGTCTGATTTTGGTGTATAGGAATGCTTGTGATTTTTGCACATTGATTTCATATCCTGAGACTTTGCTGAAGTTTCTTATCAGCTTAAGGAGATTTTGGGCTGAGATGATGGGGTCTTCTAAACATACAATCATATTGTCTGCAAATAGGGACAATTTGACTTCCTCTTTTATTCTCTTTTGTCGTAGGTGACTACTCCTCAATATCTTGACTGTTCTGTCAGTATTTTAGTCATTCTCCTGTTTGTTAATGTCCCTCTTAAAATGGAGCACCACAGTTTATACTCCAGAGATGTTTGCTTTGTTTACAGAATAGTGGTGCTGGTGCTGTTAAGCAACTTTTTTTTTTTTTGAGATGGAGTTTCATTCCTGTTGCCCAGGCTGGCGTGCAGTGGCATGATCTTGGGTCACTGCAACCTCCACCTCCTGGGTTCAAGCAGTTCTCCTGCCTCAGCTTCCTGAGTAGCTGGGATTACAGGCATGTGCCACCACGCCCAGCTAATTTTATATTTTTAGTAAAGACAGGGTTTCTCCATGTTGGTCAAACTGGTCTTGAACTCCTGACCTCAGGTGATCTACCCACCTCAGCCTCCCAAAGTGCTGGGATAACAGGCATAAGCCACCACATCTGGCCAATCAATGACTTTTATTTATTAAAGACACCCACATTGACAACAGCTTATTTGGCAAATATGCCATCTTATTTGATTGCTGTCAGCCTTTCTATGGGTTTTCTCATAGACTCTGTTGAGCCAGTTTTTTCCTTTATTTCATGTGGGTGATTTGTTTCTTGAAGTTAAGGAAAACCCTCTTCTATTCTCTCCAGTCTAGAGTGTGGATCATATTTGTAGTAACAATGTGTGGTGCCCTGAAAAAGACATGTACTTTGGAGTGAGATGTACCTATATTCAAAGACTATAGTTCTGCTGTTGTGTGTCTTTGCTTAACTTGATTAACAACATTTTCCACTTTAATGTCTTCAGGAAACTGATGAGTTAAAATGATAAAGATTGCATTCATTGTAGGAATTATTTTAAAGTATTTTTTTAATTTAAAATACACTTTTCATGGGCTTTATCTAAAATGCCAGTATTTGGAAGGAGTTTAACACACAGTTAAAGCAAATTTTAATTAAAGTATATAAAATATATGCTTTTCTGGCTTTCCTGGATGATGTAGACCAATAAATGTCATTGCTGGTTTTCTTTATAAATATTATAAAATTATTTACATACTTGTAGTAAATGAAAGATCAATTTTAAGGTCTGGATAAAGTTGAGCTAAACATAACCTTTTTTAATATTAAGAATCAAAACCATCTTTCTTCATGGCTAAAATAAACAGAAGCCTTTTAAGTGTCTTATTTTTTTTTATTTAAAAAGAATCTGGAATGGTCACAACAGAATAGCAGAATTAAAATACCATCATAGCTGTGATTGCTTAATTTTGCAACTTGAATTTGCTGTCATCTTGTAGATTTGCCATTCTCTCTAGATATTTGTAGAAAGTCCCATGTTTTAAAAAAGAGGGATATAATTTTTGAGAATAATTTTTAATTAATTCCTTGTAAGTCAAATGATAATCTGCAAAAAATAATTTCATAAAAGACTTTGGTTGTTAAAAATACTCATCATTTCCTCTAAATTTAAAATAAGCCTATATTTTAGCCAAATCTCTTTGCAGCCTCTATTTTGTTTTTGTTATAGGATTAACTTCATTTACCAAATGCTCTTTTCCTACATTACCAGTTTATGAGCTGCTTATATGTTGTTGGAATTTTGAATATACAGGAAGAACTATTTTGTAAAACATCATCAGTATATGGAGTATCACTAATTATTATATACATCTATCCATACTAAAGTTCTTGTAGCCATAACAAATTGATGATATTTCTAAATATCATAGTGTGATAAACAAGGATGTCTGATCTCAGAAGATAACACATGACAGACTCATGGCTCTACCATAAGTCATTTTGAATTTGCGTACCTTCTCAGATATCTTTGGAGAGTTTTTCCATTTGCTATCAGTATAATGTCCTCAGGTGTTTTCAAATATATTTGAATATAATATTGAACATCTATAATATACTTACAGATGTTAATTAAAGAGAGAGGGCAAACCTTTTACTACCTTATTTTATTAAATATGACAATCTCATCAATATGAGGACATGAAGAAATAAAAGCCGCTTTCCCTTACATTATTATACAGGCTGTCAAAGCCCATTTTTCTTTAAGAAATGAAACAATTTTTATTCCCGGGCAAGATGGCCAAATAGGAACAGCTACAGCCTGCACCTCCCAGTGAGATCAATGCAGATGGCAGGTGATTTCTGCATTTCCAACTGAGGTGCCAGGCTCATCTCATTGGGACTGGATAGATAGTGGGTGCAGCCCATGGAGGAGGAGCAGAAGCAGGGTGGGATGTCGCCTCATCTGGGAAGCCCAAGTGGGGGGAACTCCCTCCCCTAGCCAAGAGAAGAAATGAAGGACTGGCCATGAGGGATGGAGCTATCTGGCCCAGATACTACACTTTTCCCGTGGTCTTCACAACCCGCAGACCAGGAGATTTCCTCAGGTGCCTACACCACCAGGACCCTGGGTTTCAAGCACAAAGCTGGTTAGTCATTTGGGCAGACATGGAGCTAGCTGCAAGAGTTTTTTTTCATAACCTAGTGGTGCCTGGAACTCCAGCAAGACAGAACCGTTCATTCCCCTGGAAAGGGGGCTGAAGCTAGGGAGCCGAGTGGTCTTGCTCAGCAGATTCCACCCTCATGGAGCTCAACAAACTAAGATCCCACTGGCTTGAAATTCTTGCTGCCAGCACAGCAGTCTAAAGTTGATCTGGGACACTCGAGCTTGGTGGGTGCAGGGGAGTCTGCCATTACTGAGGCTTGAGTAGGCAGTTTTCCCCTCACAGTGTAAACAAAGCCACTGGGAAGGTCAAACACCACAGCTCTGCAAAACCACTGTAGCCAGACTGCCTCTCAGGGGCTTATCGGTGAAACTTGCATCTCCCTGGGACAGAGCACCTGGGGGAAGGGGCAGCTGTGGATGCAGCTTCCGCAGGCTTAAACGTTCTTGCCTGCTGTTTCTGAATAGAGCAGCGGACCTCCCAGCATAGCACTCGAGCTCTGCTAAGGGACAGACTTCCTCATCAAGTGAGTCCCTAATCCCCATGCCTCCTGATGGAGAGACACCTCCCAGCAGGGGCCGACTGACACCTCATACAGGAGAGCTTCATCTGTCAGATGCCCCTCTGGGACGAAGCTTCCAGAGGAAGGAGCAGGCAGCAATCTTTGCTGTTCTTCAGCCTACACTGGTGATACCCAGGCAAACGGTCTAGAGTGGACCTCCAGCAAACTCCAGCACCCTTGCAGAAGAGGGGCCTGACTGTTACAAGGAAAAATAACAAACAGGAAGCAATAGCATCAACATCAACAAAAAACATGACCACTCAAACAAACACCCCATGCGAAGGTCACCAACATCAAATACCAAAGGTAGACAAATGATGAAGATGAGGAAAAATCAATGCGAAATGCTGAAAATTCCAAATACCAGAATGCCAAATACCACGCTTCAGAAGGTGGGTAATAACAAACTCCTCTGAGCTAAAGGAGCATATTCTAACCCAATGCCAGGAAGCTAAGAAATTTGATAAAAAGTTATAGGAATTGCTAACTAGAATAACCAGTTTAGAGAAGAACATAAATGGCTTGATGATATAACTGAAAAACACAGCACTGGAACTTTGTGAAGCATACACAAGTATCAATAGCCAAATCGATCAAGCAGAAGAAAGGATATCAGAGACTGAAGATCAACTTAATGAAATAAAGTGCAAAGACAAGATTAGAGAAAAAAGAATGAAAAGGAGCAAACAAAGCCTCTAAGAATTATGGGGCTATGTGAAGAGACCAAACCTGCATTTGACTGGTATACCTGTAAGTTATGGAAAGAATGGAGCCAAGCTGGAAAACATACTTCAGGATACTATCCAGGAGAACTTCCCCAACCTAGCAAGACAGGCTGACATTCGAATTCAGGAAATACAGAGAACACCACAAAAATTCTCCTCAAGAAGAGCAACCCCAAGACACATAATCATCAGATTAATGAAAGTTGAAATGAAGGAAAGAAACGTTAAGGGCAGCCAGAGAGAAAGGTTGAATTACCCACAAAGGGAAGCCCATCAGACTAATAGAGAATCTCTGTGTGGGAACTTGACAAGCCAGAAGAGAGTGGGGACCAACATTCAACATTCTTAGAGAAAAGAATTTTCAACTCAGAATTTCATGTCCAGCCGAACTAAATTTCATAAATGAAGGAGAAATAAAACCCTTTACAGACAAGCAAATGCTGAGGGATTTTGTCACCACCAAGCCTACCTTACAAGAGCTCCTGAAGGAAGCACTAAATATGGAAAGGAAAAACCAGTACTAGCCACTGCAAAAACATACCAAAATGTAAAGACCATTGACACTATGAAGAAACTGCTATTTCAACTAATGGGCATCATAATGACAGGATCAAATTCACACATAACAATATTAACCTTAAATATAAATTCACCAATTAAAAGACACAGACTGGCAAATTGGATAAAGAGTCAAGACAATCAGTGTGCTGTATTCAGGAGACCCATCTCACATACAAAGAAACACATAAACTCAAAATAAAGGGATGGAGGAAGATTTGTCAAGCAAATGGAGAGCATAAAAAAGCAGGGGTAGCAATCCTAGTCTCTGATAAAACAGACTTTAAACCAACAAAGATCAAAACAGAAAAAGAAGGGCATTACATAATGATAAAGGGATCAATGCAACAAGAAGAGTTAACTATCCTAAATATATATGCACCCAATACAGGAACATTCACATTCATAAAGAAAGTTCTTAGAGACTTACAAAGAGACTTAAACTCCCACATAATAATAGTGCGAGACTTTAACACCCCACTGTCAATATTAGATAGATCAATGAGACAGAAAATTAACAAGGATATTCAGGATTTGAACTCAGCTCTGGACCAAAAGGACCTAATAGACATCTACAGAACTCTCCATTTCAAATCAACAGACTATGCATTCTTCTCAGCACCACATCATACCTATTCTAAAATTGAACACGTAATTGGAAGTAAAACTCTCCTCAGCTAATGCAAAGGAACAGAAATCATAGGCAACAGTCTCTCAGACTATAGTGCAATCAAATTAGAACTCAGGATTAAGAAACTCACTCAAAAACACATGACTACATGAAAACTGAACAATCTGCTTCTGAATGACTACAGGGTAAATAACGAAATTAAGATGGAAATAAATAAGTTCTTTGAAACCAATGAGAACAAATACATAACATACCAGAATATCTGGGACACAGCTAAAGCAGTTTTTAGAGGAAAATTTATAGCACTAAGTGCCCACAGGAGAAAGCAGGAAAGATCTAAAATTGATATCTTAAAATCACAATTAAAAGAACTAGAAAAGCAAGAGCAAATAAATTCAAAAGCTAGTAGAAGACAGGAAATAACTAAGATCACAGCAGAATTGAAGGAGAGACATGAAAACATTAAAAAAAAAATCAGTGAATCCAGGAGCTGTTTTTTTTTGAAAAGATTATCAAGATAGATAGACCACTAGCCAGAGTAATAAAGAAGAAAAGAGAGATAATCAAATAGACACAATAAAAAATGATAAAAGGGATATCACCACTGATCCCACGAAATAAAACTACCGTCAGAGAATATTATAAACACCTCTATGCAAATAAACTAGAAAATCTAGAAAAAATGGATAGGTTCCTGGACACATACACTCTTGCAAGACTAAACAAGGAAGACATTGAATCCCTGAATAGACCAAGAACAAGTTCTGAAATTGAGGCAGTAATTAATAGCCTACCAACCAAAAAAAAAAAAAAAAAGCCCAGGACCAGACAAATTCACAGCCAAATTGTACCAGAGGTACAAAGAGGAGTTGGTATCATTCCTTCTAAAACTATTCCAAGCCATAGAAAAAGAGGGACTCCTCCCTAACTTTTTTTAATGAGGCCAGCATCATCCTGATACCCATACTTGGCAGAGATACAACAACAACAAAAAGAAAATTTTAGGCCAATATCTCTGATGAACATTGATGTGAAAATCCTCAATAAAATACTGGCAAACCAAATCCAGCAGCACATTCAAAAGCTAAGTTACCACGATCAAGTCGGTTTCATCCCTGTGATGCAAGCCTGATTCAACAGATACAAATAAATAAATCTAATCTATCACATAAACAGAACAAATGACAAAAACCACATGATTATCTCAATAGATGCAGAAAGGGCCTTTAACAAAATTCAACACCGCTTCATGCTAAAAGCACTCAATAAACTAGGTATTGATGGAATGTATCTCAAAATAATAAGAGCTATTTATTACAAACCCACAACCAATATCATACTGAATGGGCAAAAGCTGGAAGCATTCCCTTTGAAAACCAGCATAAGACAAGGATGCCCTATCTCACTCCTCCTATTAAATAGATTATTGGAAGTTCTGGCCAATGCAATCAGGCAAGATAAAGAAATAAAGGGTATTTAAATAGGAAGAGAGGAAGTCAAATTATCTCTTCAGATGAGATGATTGTATATTTAGAAAACCTTGTCATCTCAGCCCTCAAACTCCTTAAGCTGATGAACAACTTCAGCAAATTCCCAAGATATAAAATCAATGTGCAAAAATCACAACCATTCCAATAATAGAGAGCCAAATCATGAGTGAACTCCATTCACAATTGCTACAAAGAGAATAAAATACCTAGGAATACAACTCACAAGGGATGTGAAGGACCTCTTCAAGGAGAACTACAAACCACTGCTCAATGAAATAAGAGAGGACACAAATGGAAAAAATTCCATGCTCATGGTTAGGAAGAATCAATATCATGAAAATGACCATACTAGCCAAAGTAATTTATAAATTGGATGCTATTCCCATCAAGCTACCCCTGGCTTTCTTCAAAGAACTAGAAAAAACAATTTTAATTTCATATGAAACAGACAAACAAAAAGCCCGTATAGCCCAGACAATCCTAAGCAAAAAGAACAAAGCTGGAGGCATCAGATTTCCTTACTTCAAACTATACTACAAGGCTATAATAACAAAAATAGTGTGGTACTGGTACCAAAAGAGACATATGGACAACAGAACAGAACAGAGACCTCAGAGATAACACCACACACCTACAACCATCTAATCTTTGACAAACCTGACAAAAACAAGCAATGGGGAAAGGATTCTCTATTTAATAAATGGTTTTGGGAAAACTGGATAGCCATATGCAGAAAGATGAAACTGGACCCCTTCCTTATAGGTTATGCAAAAATTAAGATGTGTTGAAGATTTAAACGTAAACCTAAAACCATAAAAACCCTAGAAGAAAACCTTTCAGGACATAGGCATGTGCAAAGATGTCATGATTAAAACACCAAAAACAATTTCAACAAAAGCCAAAAATTGGTATCCAATTAAACTAAAGAGCTTCTGCACAGCAAAAGAAACTATCATCAGCATAAACAGGGAACCTACAGAATGGGAGAAAATTTTTGCAATTTAGCCATCTGACAAAGGGCTAATATCCAGAATCTACAAGGAACTTAAACAAATTTACAAGAAAAAAACAACCTCATCAAAAAGTGGACGAAGGCTATGAACACACACTTCTCAAAAGAAGACATTTACTTGGCCAACAAACATATGAAAATAACCTCATCATCACTGATCATTAAAGAAATACAAATCAAAACCACAACGAGATGTAGTTTCACACCATTTAGAATGGCGATCATTAAAAAGTCAGGGAATGATAGATACTAGAGAGGTTGTGGAGAGATAGGAATGCTTTTTCACTGTTGGTGGGAGTGTAAATTAGTTCAGCCATTGTGGGAGACAGTGTGGCAATTCCTCAAGGATCTAGAGCTAGAACTACCATTTGACCCAGCAATCCCATTACTGAGTATACTCCCAAGGGATTATAAATCATTCTACTATAAAGACACATGCACATGTATATTTATTGCAGCACTGTTCACAACAGCAAAGAGTTGGAACCAACCCAAATGCCCATGAATGATAGCCTAGATAAAGAAAATGTATACACTATGGAATACTATGCAACCATAAAAAAAGTTCATGTCCTTTGCAGGGACATGGATGAAGCTGGAAACCATAATTCTCAGCAAACTAATACAGGAACGGAAAACCAAACACTCCATATTCTCACTCATAAATGGGAGTTGAACAATGAGAACATATGAACACAGAGAGGGTAATATCACACACTGGGGCCAGTTGTGGTACCAGTACTATGATGTTTTGGTTACTACAGCCTTGCAGTATAGTTTGAAGTCAGTTAGCATGATGTGTCCATCTTTGTTCTTTTTGCTTAGGATTATCTTGGCTATACGAAGTCTTCTTTGACACCACATATGACATTTAAAGTAGTTTTTAAAAAATTATGTGAAGAATGTCAATGGTCGTTTGATGGGAATACATTGAGTCTACAAATTACTTTGGGCCATATGGCCATTTTCACGATATTGATTCTTCCTATCCTTGAGGATGCAATGATTTTCCATTTATTTATGTTCTCTTATTTCCTTGAGCAGTAGTTTGTAGTTCTTGTTGAAAAGGTCCTTCACCTACCTTTTTAGCTGTATTTCTAGGTATTTTATTCTCCTTGTAGCAATTTTGAATGGGATTTCATTTATGATTTAGATGTCTGCTTATCTATTGTTGGTGTAAAGGATTGCTTGTGATTTTTGCACATTGGTTTTGTATCCTGAGACTTTACTGAAGTTGCTTATCAGCTTAAGGGGTTTTGGGGCTGAGATGATGGGTTTTTCTAAATATAGAATCATGTCATCTGAAAACTGAGACTATTTGACTTCATCTCTTCCTGTCTTTCTCTTACCTGATTGCCGTGGCTGGAATTTCCAATACTATGTTGAATAGGAGTGGTGAGAAGGGGCATCCTTGTCTTTACCAGTTTTCAAAGGGAATCATTCCAGCTTTTGCCCATTCAGTATGATATTGGCTGTGGGTTTGTAATAAACAGCTCTTATTATTTTGAGGTATGGTCCATCAGTAACTAGTTTACTGAGAGTTTTTAACATGAAGGGATGTTGAATTTCATCAAAGGCCCCTTCTGCATCTATTCATATAATCATGTGGTGTTTGTCTTTGGTTCTGTTTATGTGATGGATTATATTTATTGATTTGTGTCTGTTGAACCAGCCTTGCCTCCCAAGGATAAAACTGACTCAGTTGTGGTGGATAAGCATTTTGATGTGCTGCTGGATTTGGTCCCACATTATTTTATTAAGGATTTTTGCATCCATGTTCATCAAGGATATTGGTCTGAAGTTTTCCTTTTTTGTTGTATCTTTGCCAGGTTTTGGTATCAGGATGATACTGGCATCATAAAATGAATTTAAAAAGATTCCCTCCTTTTCAATTGTTTGGAATAGTTTAAGGAGAAATGGTACCAGCTCCTCTTTGGACCTCTCATAGAATTCAACTGTAAATCCATCTGGTCCTGGGCTGTTTTTTGTTGGTAGGCTAAAAATGTCTACTTTCTTTAACCAAGGTTTATTTACACTGTTATTCTTAATATTAGGTATATGTCAGTTCTGAATTTTGATTAGCAAACACAAACCAGAAATACACCAAAGTCAGTGAACAAATTTACTTCACAAAAGCATTTGTTCCTTTCATTATTTGTAATTTTTTTTAGTATGCAAGTCTACAGCCTTATTAAATATTTAAAAAATCCCTCATTTCTATCACTTTATTCATTCTGAACTATGGAGGCTATATAAGATGAGAAACTCCCTCTTTCTCCCAGGACTTACTAAGTAAAGCATAGATCATTTATTTAACTAGTTACAGTGAGCCTAGTTAATTATTGATTACCTACTAAATGTCAGGATATTATTTTTAGAGGTTTTAACAAAAGAGCAAACATGGCGTTTGCTTATCTATCTATTATCTATCTATCTATTTATCTATCTATCTATCTATCTATCTACCTATCAATCATCTAGCCACAGGTATATAATTATATAACCCACAGATATCATATCCTCTTTTCCAACAGTAGCACTCATTTTTTTCTCTTTTATATACTTTAGTTTTGTCTTTCCTTTTAAAATAATATGTAGTGAGGGAAGGACATAGTATTATCTCAGATGTGACAAATTCAAAGCAAGTGTGATAACTCCTTCTTAGTATATCCATAGCAGGTATTATTAATAAATTGTGCCATTTTTTCGTTTTAAGACCAGAGATAGCATCAGAATTCTTAGTACAGGGCTTCAGTGAACACTACCAATATTTTCTTCATTTATAATTTTGTATTGAAAACAAATAGAGGAGATAGATCATTTAAAATGACAAAAATGAGTTAATAATAGGTTGCTATAGGTCAAGGGCTCACATTTATGGTTGCTTGATAAAATATAAAAGTCAATTACATAAACTCCAGATAAGCAACAGGATGATTTTTGTTTTTGTTTCTGGGTTTTATATTTTGTTTTGTTCAAGTGTGTTCCAAATACTAGTGGACCTACTTATCCTAAAATTATTTGTATTTATATAAATTTTTTATTTTAATTTCTGGGCCAAATTTGGCAAATCAAAGAGTTTTTTTTCTATATTTTAGAAAAATAGCCAGAAAAATATAAAATTATAATGACTACTAAGAGTTATCCCATAAATGTAATATATAATAAATAAGGACAAAAACAAAAATAAGCATCCAGAAGAGATTAAATGACCTGAAGATCAGTAAGACTTGTTAAATAAGGTATTACTATATAAAAAGAAAAGAATGATTTTAATGGAGGGAGTTATGGATTTCTAAAAGACAACTTTCTAACATCTATCAGAATATAAAGTTTTGGACCATTTTTGAACCACTATATAAGAATGTATATATGTGTATGTTTTTCTATGTGTATATACAGTACACATATATGTGGGTGTGCGTGTGTGTATGTCTGCAGAATCATATATGTCTATTTGACAAACAATTATGTATAACAATCTCATGTTTGAGAAAATATATATGCATGTATGTTTATGAAAGATATCCCTAATTTTATTATATTTTATTGTATTTAGGCAGCAGAGTATGAATTATGTTCACTTTCTCTTGAATACCTAGTTGAACTCTCTTTTATATTGACATTTATAATAGAATGCCTGTAAAGTGATTTTATGTTAACAACAGCAACAAAAATACTAGCTATTCAGATAATAGAGAAAAGAAAGCCACAGAGGTAAATTTTACCAATACTTAATCAAGCTCTGTCCAAATGAGAATAAACTTGAGCCAACAGACTTTGTATTTTCCTGTCTTATTGATAAAGCTACTCTAGTTATTACCAGCATACCTGAGGACATGATGGCTGATTTAAATACAAATTTTTATAAGTTTATTACCAGAATGAAGTAGCAGGTATAAAATAAAGTACTAAAAAAAAAATACTTGTCACTTACACAAAGGTAACCAGCTGTATAATGAGGTCAGAAGAAGATAAAGATTTCATGGTATCTGAGAAACCTGAGTTTAAACCTCAGCTCTTCTAACTTCAAACTGTGTGATTTGGGGTTAATTACTTAACCTCCGTCAACATCAATTTTCTCAACTATAAGTAAAAGAGTAGCTACTTCATTGTTAAAATTCTGAATTATAGTAGGCACTGACAGTGTTCCCTTTTCCACTTTCTCATTACCTTTCTTACTCTGATTTCCTTCTTCTCTGACTTCTCACAACTCCCAGTACTGGTGCCATCTCTTCTATCATCTCATCCCACCTTGACCATAAAATGTAGGTGATGAGTAAAGCAAAATGCACAAAGAGTTATTTCTTTTCTTCCTAATGGAATATAGTGCTCTGACCTATTTATAGTGGGTGATCAGTGAATGCATATTGATAACACAATATTTTATTTAAACAATATTTTATTTAGGAGCAATGGACAGGACATTATTTAAATTTTAGATTGTTGGTGACATAGTAATTCAACTCCCTATTTTAAATCATTTTTTAGGTTGACATTACTTTTATAATTATTGTGAAATAATGCTTTTTAAACACTACTTTACTTTGTCAGAATTCCAGATCAGCATCTGTTTGGTAAAATCTGGCACATGAATCGACCTTTAAAAAGCCCATCAAACAGTGATTTACAATTTCCTCCTTCATAAGATTACTTAATTATCAATAATAATTTATTCTAATAAATTCCAGTAAGTGAAATGGAAGCCTTTCATACTCTGTGACATGAAAGGAAAAATATTCGGTGGGGTTAGTTTCATCCCTTTATAGTTAACCTTAGTATATTTATTATCTGTCACATAAGAAATAGAAATTAGTCATTCTCAGAGGAGGATTATATATAAACCTTGCAAAATGAAGATTGTGTAGGAACATAAAACATTAAAAACACAAAAATAATATAATAGAAATTTGTGGACTACAAAAAATTTTAAATTATTCTAAAGTACATTTTTCACTTTATTTTTTCTGTATAAAATAGTCATTCTCAACGTATAGTTTGAAATTTTAACCAAATATTAAAAATGAAGAAAATAAAGAACGTAAATTGGAATATTTAAGCACGGTGGCTCACGTCTGTAATCTCAGCACTTTGAGAGGCCAAGGTGGGCGGATCACCTGAGTTGAAGAGTTTAAGACCAGCCTGGCCAATGTGGTGAAGCCCCATCTCTACTAAAAATACAAAAATTAGCCCGGGTAGTGGCAGGTGCTTGTAATCCCAGCTACTTGGGAGGGTGATGGAGGAGAATCTCTTGAACCCCGGAGGCGGCGGTTGCAGTTAGCCGAGATCCGGCCATTGCACTGCAGCCTGTAAGACACTAGTTAAAATCATTCTCAAAAAAAAAAAAAAAAAAGTAAGAATGTTTCTTGTTAGAGGTGGGATCTCATCTGGGCCTTCACAACTTGAATAAAGAGAATACATGGAGGAGAAAATCGCAGGCTGAAGTAAAAAGGCAAGAATAAAGTAGAAGTTTTAGTGGAGTTTCAGAGGAAAGTTGCACTTTTGAAAAAGAGCAGCAAATATCATTGAATAAGTAGACTGAAGCCAGTTTGCCAGTTTTTCTTTTATTAGACTCTTACTAAAATATATTGAAGCAAGTTTTATAAAAATAAAATTTCAAATATAGTTCCTCTTCCTATTCTGGTAAGACGTTTCATCTCACAACTCATTGTCTCTAAGATGTTGGTATTTCTGTTTGGTCTATAACACACATATAAAAAGTAGGAAATGCAAAACAGATTTTTTTTCTTATGCAAAATAGGATACAGCATGAATGACAATTGCCCTAGCTACCTCAAATTTTGTAATGATCCAAATATTTCTATACTGTGCATCAAAATTACTACCGTAGTTTGAAGTGGTTTTGTAATACATATACTCTCTTTGCCAAAAGGTTAAGAAAATAGACTCACATAATTATCGGGAGCTATTTACCCCCAACTGAACACAGTTATTGAAATCACAAGAACACAGATTTGAAAGGGACCCCAATAGGTTATCTAGTTCATGGGCTAATCTCTTCAAGGGCATACATTTAACCCACCACAATTTGCCAAAGATTTTTTTCCCCCTTTTCTTAATCAAGTTAATCCGTTTTTCTTACTTGTTTAAAACCTCTCCTGATGAAAAAATTCCATTTAGTAAATAAAGCCCTCTGGAGAAAGAGAGAGAGATTCCACAACAGCTCTTGGTATTTTGCTTTGGCTGCTTACTGGAAACATTTCTTCATGATATCTAAGGTAACTCCCCCATGCTTCTTCCACTGAAGATCATTCTCTCTAGTTTTTTGTGTTTCACTTACAGCAATAGAAGTGTTACTTTACAGTTGCTATAATCTGCATTTAGGTGGGAAAGTATGGATGATAGGTGCAAATCTCTTCCATCTGTAGTAAAAAATGATAGGGCGTGTATGAAGAGTGGCATTATTAATGTTATTCTTTTTTTGACCCCAAAAAGTTTCATGTAGTTTTAACCTATAAGTCTTTCCTTAAAAATAAAAACACTCTTCTTCCCCAGCCAACTTCTAGGGGACCCATATTCACCCATGGTTGATCACGTTCAGGCAGAGCATATTTTATTCTCTGGGCCATAGTCCAAGCTCTTACATGTTCTCAAAATTAGTCTCATCATCACCATTATTTTATTCTGTTTTCAGGACCTTCAGTAATACCCCACTGTCTGCTAAGTAAGGGGTTTAAAAAATAATCTCATGTGAATTGAATGTCATCTATAGTGTAAACTGTACAATTAGTATATTTACATTTTACAACTGTTTGGAGTTAAATCTCAAATTAAGGATAACAATGGTAGTAATTTCAAGTTACCTGTTGAGAGATAAGTTATAACAGTGCCACAGAAACCCTTTGAACGGTGCTGGGCACAGAAAAAATTGCCCTGTTCTATTAGCTGTTGTTATTAGTTATGATGAAGATCATGTTGGTGGTGGTATTGGTTAACTATGTTAGGTAGGAGTTGTGTCTTATTTACTGTCTTTCTCCTGGAGTATAGTGCTCTGTTTTGTTTAGCGTGGATGATCAGTGAGTGTGTATTGATAACATAATATTTTACATAACAGCAATGGATAGGACATTATTTAAATTTTAGATTGTTGGTGAAGTAGTCATTCAAACTCTTCATTAATCTTTTAATTCTCCATTGGACATTCTTTGTTGCACATCCCTGTCACCCTTTGAAAGTTAGCTTGGCTTTTGGGCTTGCTTTGGCCAATGAAATAAAGCCAGAGTTGATAAATGACACTTGTGCACAGAAACTGTGAGCTTTCACACTGAGAGTGCAATTTATCACATTTTCTTTTCCTGCCTCAGTAGTTATGGATGTACTTCCAAGACAGAACTTCTGTCACCCTGGGTCCCAAGGTTGCTTGCTAAGCAAGATCTCACTTGAACACCCACTTTGGATATGTAAACTGAATTAGAAATAAGTCTGTTGTTGTAAGCCACTGAGATTTTGGGGGTTGCTTTTTTATTGCAGTGTAACCTGTTCTCTCTTGACTGATAACTGGCAACACACTTATTTGTGAAGAAAACATTTTTGCTACTAGACATGACTAAACAAACTATTTTCTCTGTGCATAAATAAATTATTTTCAGGTGTCACTCCACATAACTGCTTGTGCCATGCCAACTTTCTCTAAAGTAAATGTGGTGAAATCCTTTCCTTATAAGGAAGAAACGCAGCATCTGTTACATTTGAACGGGAAAACTACTTCTGGCTGGCTGTCCACAGTGCTGAATGGGGAATAAAATCTGTCTGGTTGTTTATGTCCTGAATTTTGGCACTGAGGAAGAATGTAAGAAGCTCAGTTTACCTATGTTATTGTGCTAAAATTCCTTCTCCCATTTTAGGCTTTAAAAAGTACACAGTGCAGTGGCTTATCTTGCAACAGTTGCACTTGTTAATTACTTGAGACATTAAGGGGCAAACAGAGAAATCTTCTTCCTCTTAGTAACATCAAGAAAGACTGAAGGGTAGAGTAAATAATTCTCATTTCCATTTTTCAACCTCACGTCCTTGATACTCCAGTTAGAGACTCAGTGAACAATTTCTGAAATTTTAGTTTCCTGCTTTTATGTATGAATATCATTTTGTGTTTTAAATGCTTTAAGAGATGCTACATGTTTAGAAGTCATTTTTGTTGTAATTTTTTAGTAAATAATTATAAGGAAATGTACATTTCTTACTCCTTAATGGGAATGAGTAGGAAACTAAGATGAAATTCGTAGTTTTAGTAGAAAACGAGAGCTATGTGAAAAGTGTTTTATTTTAAAGACTGCCTCAAAATTTGTTTATATCATCCCTAAAGTGCTGTTTAAAGTTTATTATTATTTTTCACATTAATTTTATTATATTGATGCTAGGAATGAGATATGATCAAAACAATTGAAATGTGGGTCGAAAATACTGATAACCTTAATTCAAAAGCTTTGTTAATCATACTAATATGAATTATTTTTAGGCCTGAAATCTGGTTTTATATTATATTAGAGCAAGCCCGTTTCTCTATGCAGATGGTAAATAGGGCTCCTTGTTCAATCAATTTTAGATGAAATGAGTAAAGAAAGAGCACTTTCTGAAAACAGTAATCATTTCATATTGTTTTGTGGTTTACAGTGTTCCATTAAAAACACATGACATTGTTAGGCATATTTTAAGCAGTCATACAATCTGATTCACAAAGAAGAATTGATAATTCCTTCCATGTTTTACTTCTGTGTATTAGATTTTGTTTTCTGCATGTCATTTTCTTACTGACAGGATGCTAAGGAGAAAGGCAGGATGGGTTAAACGGATTCATTAGAATACACAAAAAGGCAGGGTCTCCGTTGTTTTCAGACTATAGAGTAGTTATGATGTTAGGATGCTTTTTCAAATATGCATAGAAATTATTTTCATGAAATATCTACTATACGCTCAATGCCTTTGTGGCACTGTCTCTATCTCCCAAATGTCTTCATATCCTTATTCATATTTCACACACAAGCTAAAAAATTCAATTATTTAAATGTATTGCCCAAGTAAAGCTATGTAGCTAGTAAATGACAAAACTGAATTGAAATTCAGTGTCTGTACTGGCTAAATCATGTATATGAGTTTTGAAAGATTATTCTCACTTTATATATCAAACTGTCTTTCCCAATGGTATAGGGATTAGTTTTCTGCATGAAATATTAACTGTTATAAAACTTATGTTTTAAGGATGAAGAGATCTTATTGGAGAATTCCTGTATAAACTCCAAAGCAAAGTTTCCAAAGGACTTTTTCCCAAGGGTGAGGGTGTGCTTGTCCCAGAAATAGACATATATATGTTTCACCCACCCCGTAGTGACATTAGAACACTCTATTCTTTAAAATCCAGGGCTAAATTAGTCAAGGAAGGTTCAAACTGGACAAACTTACAATTATCAAAATGTCCTCTTAGCATTAAGAAGGCAGTGAGGACTCAGCAGGTATTTTTATTTGCTTATTTTTCTCATTAATTGAAAACACAGTCAAATTTTGGCTGGGTGACCTTGGTTATTTTGCTACCTAAGTTTCAGTTCTTCATCTGTAAAATGTACCTATTTTTTGCATAGAATTGTTCTTTGGATTTATTTAAGTATCATATTTCAACTTTTTATCACAGTGCCTACCATAGTATGACCTTAACATTGTGAGTGTTTACTTAGAGCATGATAGTATGCGGTTAAGAAAGGAATTGTATTATTACCGTTATAGATTCCAAGGATATAACAGAGATTAAAACAGACAAATTTGCTGCCCTAATTAAGCTCATAGTCTGGTAGGACAAGAGACTATATATTCTAGTTGTTGAGTAGTACTCTGAATAAAAATAAATAATAAATAAAACATTAAGTGTGATCGAGTATTCCAGGGATTCTTTTTTACACAGGATGATTAGGGAGTCTCTGATAAGGTGGTATGTGAGTAGGGAACTACAGGAAATGTGGAAACCTGGAAGGAAAATATTGTGGACAGAGAGACTGACTGGTGCAAAGGCATTGACATTAGAACATCTTTTGTGGATTCTAACAGTGGAGGGAGCAGGGAGGACAGTGGGAGATGAAATCAGCAAGGCAGCTGGGGAGCTGATTACGTGGGCCTTGGCTGCCATGCTGAAGGTAAGACATAGGCTGTACCATGGAAAGCCATTAAAGAGTTTTGAAGTGAGGAATGACTTGGTCTGACTCTCAGACTGAAAAGGTCGGACTCCTGGCTGGCACATGATAAATTTTGGGGGCAAGGCTTGAAACAGGGAAATAAATATGTAGGGGATTTTTATAGTTTAGGTAGAAGATGATGGTTGCTTGAATGAGTGATATTGATGAAGGAAGAAAGAAAAGATATTATGGATATTAAAGGTAGAACTGATGGAATTTGCCAATAGATTCTGGTAGGATATGGGCGGTAGGGAGGTACCAAGGATAATTATTTCGGCCTGAACAACTGGAAGACTGGAGTTGTCACTTCCTGACGGGGAAAGCTGCTGGAGAGGAGCAAGTATGAATATGAAGAGAAATGAGTGGTAGCTAGATGAGGACCTAAGTTCAAGGGGAGTACTAGTTAAAGATGAGTGACATATAGTATAATATATATCACCTAGCTGGATGTGAGAGAGAGATATATATATATATGGAGTGATATATATATATATATATATATGGAGTGATCTGGGTTGAGGAAAAATTGGGCGATGCAAAAGAGATGCTGATGTCCTTGAGCAGGTGAGAGATGGGATCTCTTGAAGCACAGCAGAGGCTGGGCTGCCAGGGGATACAGAGTGACGACAACAGGGTAGGGGTAATTGATATAGGTAGTTAGATATTTGCCTAAAATTTGCTGTTGAAAGTAATAGCGAACCCGCAATTACTTTTGCACCAACCTAATAGATTCGACAGTGGAGGGGGTCTTGGAATTTCTCTCTTGATAACTTTTAGTTTCTCAATTAATTGTAAAGCAAGTTTCTCCACTGAAGGAGTAGAGGAAGGAAGAAGGTATATGTTGCTTTGTTAGGTCTGCCATAACAAAGTACCACAGAGGTGTTGATGGAAACAGTGGAAGTTAATTTTCTCACAATTTTGGAAACTGTAAGTCTGACATCCAGGTATCAGCAGGGTTAGGATCTACTGAGGCTTCTCACCTTTGCTTGAATGGCCTTCTTCTCCCTGTGTCTTCATGTGGTCTTCCCTCCCCGTGTCCCTCCTAATCTCATTTTAACTTAATCACTTATTTAAGTTCCTATCTCCAAATATAGTCACGTTCTGAGGTATTGGGCTTTAATACTTCAACATACAGGTTTTAGCAGGACATACTTTAGCCCCTAACAAGGTATTTAAAATTTGAGGAAAGTTTCATAGTCTAGAATGGGCTAGGAAAATGTAAAATTGCAGGGCAGCATTTAGAGTAATATAGTAGACCATTCATAGTTGTAACATTTACAATATCTATAAGATTAAACAAATTCAAGGCACCATTAAGTTCAAATTTTAATAACTCTATGTTAATTAAATTAAATATTTTTTCTGAACATATACTCTGTACTCTAAGTAGTCCAGAAAATAAAATAGAAAATAGTAGCAATGGCTCTAGATTTACTCAGTTAGCACACATGTTCCAAGTATATTTGTCAAGTGCTGTACATTCATTATATCATACATTATGCCTACAGAGGGTGAAAATTAGAAAACTAGAAAGAAGAGAGAGATTGGTAGAGTGAGCTCTCCACATCTTTTTCATCCTATGACCTTCAGACCAAAATCCAGTCTGCCCATCTGTAATACATTCTTATATTCTCTATTAAAGTCTTGTGCTTTATTATCTTAGATATTTAAAACATTGTTTTCAGAATATATTTGTAGTTTATTTTTAAATTGAGGTTAATATTTTTCAGAAATATTTTGATTTTATTTTGTACTTCATTGTACTGTATTTTGTTTAATTTCCTTTCCAAATAGAGGGGAGTCTCTATGGCTTTTTAGAAACCTTATTGTCCATTTAATTTTATTAATGTAATGTTTAAAATACATTGGAAAATAAAGTAAGCATGCAGTACATAAGTATGATTTTGAAGGCTATTTTTTGTTTAGGTAACTTAGGATATTTATTTTGTTTCAGATAAGAAAGCAATAAACAAGTTTTATGTAAGATTGTTTTTAGTTAGTTTTAAACAAACCAAGTTTTAATTTATGTGAGATAAAGATGATTTGGTAAATAAAATCTATCATTTTATTGTTAAATTAATCACCAGTGATCACAATATATAGTTTAGGTAGCAGATGATGGTTGCTTGAATGACAGTGGTATTGATTAACAGGGTAGCATAATTTTGTTAGCTCTACAAAGTAAAATATTGATAATTTCCTAAAGGATAAAATATTTATTTATATTTGGAAGAACTCATCTTAATACAACATTAAAATAAGTTAAGTGGAAGTCTACCTATAAATCTTCACAAAATTTAGATGCTATACAACTCTATCACTTGTCTCTGAAAACATAAATTCTAAGCAAAAGTTTGAGAAAAGTACATACATGTGCTTTTAAACATGTGTTTAAGGTAGACAATGTGCCTGATCCATATCATATTTTTTTCTAGTAAATGTAAACCTTTGTTGTTGTTGAGTTTTTCTATTTAAATATCATTTTATAAAGTAGGAGACTGACATACACAGTTTCAATATAACCTTTTTTATACTATTGATAGAGCATTTGTTGAAGTTCATGTTTATGCTATATAATGAAATATACAGCAGAAGTTAAAATAGTATTCAAAATGTTTTTAAGAGGGGTGAAATGTATGTGTTGGAAATAAATTTTAGGAAACATTGTTTGAATTATCTTTCTCAATACTTAGTAATTTGTCAGAAATTTCTCTACAATTTCTTGTTACGTAGAGATTTGTCAGATGGCTTTACTTTTACTTCTTGGCAGGACTCCCTTGAATCTTTCAAATGAATGAAATTTTATGCTGCAAGTTGTACCATAGTCTACTTTTTTTCTCACATTTCTCAAACAATGAGACTTGGGATTTTTCTCAACTTTGAGCGCTTAAATATGCTCATAACCATTTTGGGTTACAGTTGAAAAATCTAATGAACTCTCCAGAAAAACACAACACTTACATACACTTAAAATGTTGCATACAAATTCAAACAATTCATAGATCCCCTAAAGTCAATCCATGAATATTTATGGTTCAAATTATAGTGCTTCTAGACTCACAAAGAAGCCTAGTGATAGCAATTTTGACTTATCATCTTGATGGAATATAATATACAGTGAGAACAAGATGGGGGTTGTTTATAATCTACTGAAAGCTCACCATACTAAAAGTATAAAAAATGTAAAGCTCAAAATTATATATGTACTACAATTTCAATGATATAAAATGTGCATGCTCTGTACAAAGACTTTAAAAACTCATGAAAAAAAAGTAGTTTTGAAAGAGAGTAGTAGGATTATGAATAAATTTTTCCTTTAAAAAATTCCTTTTAAGTCTCTATTGTTTTGTATTAAAAAAAATACAATAATAGGAGAAACCTACAAAAGAGACAATTTATAGCCTGAACAAATGCAATGATCTCTTATCTATTCTCTGAGTATCTACTCTTGCTCTCTTTCTTTTCATTCTGTTGAATAAAGTTAAATAATAATCTTTTTTTTTTTTTCTTTTGAGACAGAGTCTTACCTTGTTGCCCAGGCTGGAGTGCAATGGTGTGATCTCAGCTTATTGCAACCTTGGCCTCCTGGGTTCAAGTGATTCTCCTGCCTCAGTCTCTTGAGTAGCTGGGATTACAGGCACATGCCACCATGCCCAGCTAATTTTTGCATCTTTAGTAGAGATGGGGTTTCGCCATGTTGGCCAGGCTGGTCTCAAATTCCTGACCCCATGATCTGCCCGCCTTGGCCTCCCAAAGTGCCAGTATTACAGGTGTGAGTCACCGTGCCCGGACAGCTAAATAATCTTTAAAAAATTCCAATTTGGCTATACCACACCTCTAATTAAACCTCCTCAATGGTTTCTAATTCCTCTTAGAATAAAATCCCTGAATGGGTCTTCAAGGCTTCTCCTCCCAGTTTCCTCCAGTTTACCAGCCTTCCTTAGAAAAAGCGTCTCTGCCTTTATATATGACTTTACACATTCATTCTTTTGTCTTCCTTCTTTCTCTTGTAAACTTTACTCATCCTTTAGACTTCAGCTCCAAATTTACTTCTTTGGGAAAGCTCCTATTGATCCTTCAGCTTGATCATATAGTATTCCATATTTTTATTTCATAGCAATTTTCAAGTGAATGAATCAAGAAAAAGCCACTGACCCAATTTATACTTGAACAGAATCTCATAAATATTAAAAATATTAAGTTTTCTCTACATAGATAAAAATGAAGATGAAGCACTGCAATACTCTGGCTAACTTAATCAATATAGGCAGCCTTTTCCCCTTACAATTAACATAGATAAAGCAAAGCCTCTACAAGACAGTGCAGTAATGAAATTACAAGAGTAAAGAACATGCACAGTGAGTGAGTGGAGAAGAATTTTACATTTATAGTTAGGCTGATAACATGACCCCTAAGCCCCCAGTGATTTTCATATATTCAAAAAGAGAAAGTCAATGAAGTTGTAAAAAGAGTAAGTTAAACATATTATTTGTTGTCATGCGGACACAATAGCTGACTGGTTAAATCTGTACTTTTAAAAAGTTATGTAAGTACAGCTTTAGGTCATTTCACACTAGGAGTTTCAAACGGAAAGAAATTCACTCAGCGGGAGCTCTTCAGCATCACCCAAATGGTTCAAATAGCAACTATTTTCAGTTGCACCAAATAGAAAGTGTTAGAACAATTGCACATAGAACCTTTTGTGTGGACTTATCTGTTAAGAAATGGGGATATTTGTCATCCCCTACATTATACTTCAAGTAGCTTAAATATAACAGAAAGATTGTGAAATTATAGTATTTTTAGCTTTAACAGCAGGTATTTTTTGGAAACTTCATTTTAGTAAATCTCATTTTGTAATCTAATATTGACCACAATATAATATGCAAGTAGAAAATACATGCATTAGTTAAAAGCAGTAATTTCAAATCTGATTTTTAAAAAATCTCATTAGATTACCAAAAAATGGATGAGTTGCTAAAATATTAAGACCAATGAATCAGCAATTCAATAGCTTTTTCTAGGTCACCATGACAGAAAGAACCATTAACTACTTTGTTCTCTTCATTCTGTAAACCAATGCACACGTATGTTTGTTGCAGCACTACTTACCAAGATTTTGCAGCTTGAAATGCATTCCAGACAGCCGTCAATTTTCAATTTTGTCATCAGTACAGTTACCAGCAGGATGCTGCTGGTTACAAAACATGTAATGATTGCTGCTCACCAAAGGGTATTTGGGATTCTGGATTTCAAAATGTTAAAGTATTTGAGATGTGGGCAAAGATCTCGTGACGAAAATACCAAAAGTGCTTGCAACAAAACAAATGACAAATGGAATCTAACTAAGCTAAAGATCTGCACAGCAAAACAAACTATTATCAGAATGAATAGGCACCCTACAGAATGGGAGAAAATTTTTGCAATCTAGCCACCTGACAAAGGTCTAATATCCAGAATCTAAAAGGAACTTAAATTTACAAGAAAAAATATCCGACTCTATCAAAAAGTGGGCAAAGGATTTGAACAGACCTTTCTCAAAAGAAGACATTATGTGGCTAACAAACATGTTTTAAAAAGCTGAACATCACGGATCATTAGAGAAAAGCAAATCAAAACCATAATGAGATACCATCTCATGCCAGTCAGAATGGCGGTTATTAAAAGGTCAAAAAACAATAGATACTGATGAGGCTATGGAGAAATAGGAATGCTTTTACACTTTTTTTGGGAATGTAAATTAGTTTATCCATTGTGGAAGACAGTGTGGCGATTCCTCTAGAATCTAGAACCAGAAATACCATTTGAACCAGCAATACCATTACTGGGGTATATACTCAAAGGAATATAAATCATTCTAGTATAAAGACACAGGCACACATATGTTTGTTGCAGCACTATTTACAATAGCAAAGACATGGACCAACCCAAATGCCCATCAATGATAGAATGGATACAGAAAATGTGATACATATACACTGTGGAATACTAAGCAGCCAAAAAAAGGAATGAGATCATGTTTTTTGCAGGGACATAGATGAAGCTGGAAGCCATCGTCCTTAGCAGATTAACACAGGAAGAGAAACCCAAACACCATGTCTTCTCACTCATAAGTGGGAGTTGAACAATGAGAACTCATGGACACAGGGAGGAAAACAACACACACTGGGGCCTGTCGGGGGCGGGGGGAGGGGAGGGAGAGCATCAGGACAAATAACTAATATATGTGGGGATTAAAACCTAGGTGACAGGTTGATAGATGCAGAAAACCACTATGGCACACATATACCTATGTAACAAACCTGCATGCTCTGTACATGTATCCCACAACTTAAAGTTTATATGTATGTGTATACATATATACACACACATATATATACACACACATGACAAAATTTATTATTTTGATTGTTATTAATTTAAAAATTTTGAGACATGGAGATCTATCTATCTATCTATCTGTCATCTATCTACCTACCTATCTATCTGTTTATCTTAGGTTTAAAACCAAATTCAAAAAACAGTATCATTTCTACCTAAATTTAGTCAAAGACTTTTAACATTCAAGTACTTTTTACAAATTATAGACAACTTGATTCAGAGCATGGACATAGAACCTAAATGGAATAATACATCTAAAGAAAGAAGTTTCCTTTCTCTGTATATGCTTTTTACTTATTAAACTAATTTTGCTTTACTTCAAAGGGAGAGAGTAAAATTTCTCTGTTCTTCTTCAACCTATTTGCTTTGCAAATGTACTTTATTATAACTATTCAACAAAGAAAGGCTTCTTATTAATTGTTAGAAGTTTTAGCTTTCCAGAAAGTGTGGTTATAGTCAAGTTCATTAAGAGAACCATGCAATTAGGGATATGAATCTCTTCATTCTCTGTACCTGAAGAAATTTCTGATAGAAGATAATTTGGCAGGATAATTTCTATATAAATTTAATTTCCTATTCAGTTTCTTAGCACCTAATTTTCTTCTAACAGCCTTTAAAAAACACTCACACATAAAAGGGGAGTAGCCAAGTCCAATGAAAAGTATGCAAATGCTTATATAAGCACTTGTTACAAGTACTGTTGTGTTGCAATGGACTGCTCCAAAGATAGTTAGATTTTTAAACAATATTTTAGAAGAATGTAAAGCTCTACAGTAGATGAAACAATATGGCTTAAACGATAGAATGTATTTGCTTCTGTGAGAAAGTTCTTAAGCTTTTGGTCTTTTTCTTTATAATTTAGATAAAACTGTATCTATCTCACTGCTGTTATTAGAATCAATTTGCTAAACAACTAAATTTAAACTAATATTAGAGTTGGAATACTTTCTCATCTCCTTAATAAAATGCTTACAGTAGCATCTAATTTTTTCTGAAAAGATGTATCATTATTTAAAGTTATGAATTACTTAAGTAGTATTAGCTTTTAGAGTCTTAAGAATACAAAGTTTTCTCCTTTCATCCCTTCTACCTGGTATTAATTTACAGATATTACTATTCATGGCCGAAATTTTCTAAAAAAGGACCTGTCAAAAGGTTTCAGGCTTTTTTACTCCCTTTTATTTCTTGTGTTTCACCTCCCTAATATGGCCAGAAAGCACTGACCATTCACATGTACTTCAGGGTTTTCTCAGGCGGTATTTGGGTGAGAGCTAATGATGTACACATTCAAAGTACATTTCTAAATGTTTTATTACTCCCAGGATAGAAGACATTGACCACTGGGTTATCATAAAGAAATATAATATTGGGTTGGAGACTTATTGAAGAAACCTTATACAATATAGTTACTTTTTCTTGGATCTATGCAGAAAGCAATAAAAATTACACATTTTTGGCAGGCTAAGTTTTATTGTCAATTCAATTTAACAAATATTTATGAAGCACCTACTATGTGCTATCTGTAATACTCAAATCAGTCAAGTGTGCTTTTATCTGTTAAGAAATTTATCAAGTAAAAAGAATAATAATACATGTTAAAGTATGAATGACATGGGTAAATTATAGCACTACAGTATAGGATCATTACAAACAAAAGGTGATAAGAGCCATAAAAAGAAAATGAAGCTAATATTTAAGAGTGCTTCTAAATGCTAGGTACTTTAGACCTCTATAGGTAAGATGAGGGCAACTCTTTTTGGTTAGGGGAGGGGCAGTGGAGATAGGCAGGCTCATTTGAAGTTTATTGAGTACTTACTATGTGAAAAAAAATTTCAGGTAGAGTATCAAAAGAAGTTTTGTGAAAGCAGTGGCAATTCACATGCTGATGAATTGTGATTTGTAATTTGTGACCCTTTCAAACTGACAGAGAATATGACTTGTTTTTCTCACATTTCCTAACTTCGTCATATTGATGTTATCTACTTTCTTGTGACTCTCAATGATTAGGCAAGGATGGAAGAAAAACTACATTGCTCCTATTCTGAAACAGAATTAGGGAGACAAAATCCTTACCCACCTCATTCCCCAGGTAACCCAGATCATACAGGAATCCTCTCCACTATTTAGAGTGAATTGTAATGGTGGTAGTAATAGAAGTAGTAGTGCTAGTGGTAATGATAGTATACAAATAAGGACAGCTGCCATTTATTGAACTCTTGGTAAATGCCTAGGAATATGCTCACATTGATTACATCATTATTTATCCTTACATTTCCCCATCAGGTTATGTTTTATGTCAAATCATTTATAAATAAAGGAAAATAACTTCTGCTAGATTAAACATACAGGACAAATTTGTTATTAGATAAGGGGATGCTTCATAAACCAGAGATGCTCAATGTAACTGGGCCTTGAGAATGGAGAAGGATCAGGACCTTACAGTACATTAAGAAGTCAGGAAGGAGGCTCACTCTGTCTCTTCTCTTTGCTTTTCTCTCTGTGTCTGTAGCTTGGCTTTCTCTATTTCCATGTACACATGACAAGAGAAGGTCATCACTTTACAGCTTCAGGAGACTAACCAACATTAATTGCTATCTCTCAAGCCCCATTCTAAATTTTCAGGAAAGAATATTTGACTATAATACCTTGGGTCAGATAAGCAAAACTGAGCCAAAGAAATTTAGCTCGTGTATCAGGTTCACTTAGAACACATATGAAGGAGAGTGCTCAGAGAAAGAAATCTTGTGTGTGTTCTCCACTGTAAGAATGACACACACAAAATAAGAGTAAGTAACTTGCCCAAGTTCACAGCAAATAAATGGCAAAATGTGTTTAAAATGTAGATTTTGTCTGAGTGGTTTTCACTGAATGCTACCCAAGTAGCTCTCACTGAAGTCTGTTGTCTCTTGTATTAGTTTCCTACTGCTGGTAGGAAATGATCGAGTAACAAGTTGCCATAAACTAGTGTCTTTAAACATAAATTTATCTTACAGTTCTGGGGGTTAGAGGCTTTAAGTAAGTTGTTAGGTCTATGTCCCTTCTAGAAGATCTAGGGATAAACCATTTCCTTTCCTTTTATAGCTTCTAGAGGCCACCTGCTTTCCTTGGCCTGGGGCCCCTTCCTTGGACCATTCTGACCTCTGCTTTTATCATCATCACATCTCTTTGTCTCCATAGAATTCTTCTGCACCCCTCTTAAAATAACCCTTGTGATTGCATTGGTTTCACTCAGATAGTGCAAAATAATTTCCCCCATCTCAAAATTCTTAATATAATCAATCCTCTAAGGTCTCTTTTCCCATAACATATTCACAAGTTCTTGAGATTAGGGTGTAGATATCTTTGAGGAGGCCATTATTCCAAGTACCATTACTCTCCAGAGTCTAGTCTAGCCTAGTTTAGTCTAAGTAATTCCTACTTAGTATTGCACTTTGGGATTTATATTTTAGTCTTTTTACAACATCACATTCTACCCACTTCTTATTATTTTTATTTATCTGCGATGATGACTGTGTTTGACAAAATGTATTATTTTTTTCTGTTTCATCTTAAACTTGCTTGAGATTCTGCCATGCTTATAAGAATTAATATTTCTTGGTTTTCATAATTCCCAGATGCTTCATTTCAAGTGTAACTCATTCATTATTTGAGGTAGACATTGAAGTAGAGTTCTAATTTTGACAAATATGAGATCAAAAGGGGCCATTTCATCTGGAAGGATATTTATGGACAAAGCTGTCAAAGTATACACGGAATAAGAGTAGAAAAGTCTGTTATCAAGTCTGTAGGGATTATTTAATGGGAGGATGAGAGGAACAGTAGATTGGAAGCCATATCATAAAATTTTTCAAATGGATCTGTAATGCATTTATGTAATATGATTGTTAGAAAAATTATAATTACTCAAAATTAAGTATTCTATAAATTGATTACTTTTAAATGTGTTTTTCTGTAGAAAAGGCTCATTTAAAAATGCTTGCCATTCTTTATGTACATGTAGGTTCTGCCTCTAAAATTTCATACATGGTCTTTTAAAAATAATTGTACTATTTATTGTTTTGAAACAGACACACAAACATACACACACACACCACCATCAACACATTAGCAGGACCTCATGCAAGGCTGGCTATAAAACAGCCAACCCTGATTGGCTGGAACACCATAGACGTATACCCTTAAACAAAGGCTTGTTTATTCTGCTTATACCACTCTGTAGTTCTAGTGATCTTTAATAGTATTAACTGGTTTTCTGAATGTAGTTACCTCATGTGCAAAATGTGTACTCATTTCCATTGTATTCATCTTGAGTATAACGATTCATACTTCTGTTAAGAAAAATAAACTTCATTTTTCTGTTATTATAAACCAGCTATGAAAGTACTTAATGGCTACAAGTCAACTCTGGAGCAAAAGCAGGTTCCTTGAATTTGAGCTCACAGTATAAATGAACTATTTTGGCATTCATGAGATTAAAATGATTAAATTACTTCTCTCCTGTGCCTTATATTCACATAGGAAGTTTTGTACTTTTGCTTAACCACAAAATACTTTACCCTCTAGAAGGGGAAAAAAAGTAATTCCATAGCTAATGAAAGAGACATTGTGTTCTGTGTAACTTAATGTTTCCTCTAGATTTACTATTTTAGAAAGGGTTAGAAGTGGAAAATATTAAGCACTAGTGACTTACAATGACATCATTCTGTATTTAATAAAATGTGTTCTTCCTATTTCACCAAGGCTTTCAAAATCGTAGAGTTTTATCTAATTTTATTTTTACCTTAAAAATGAGAGTTCTTAGAATTTTTATATTTGATATTCATTTTCTGAATTATGATAAAAGGTAAGTTTAAATGTTTAGGCAAATTTAACTGTTTTGCCTATGAAAATTTTCCCAGTGACCGTGTTTATAAAGAAAAAATTTCACAATATTTACTGCTATTTCATTTATTTAACTGACATTCGAGTGCCACATATTTTATGTCAAAGAGATATAAAGAAACATAACATATAGATTTTGTTCTAAAGAGAAAATTTTTATGCACTTAGGTATATAGTATGCAATGAGATAAATGATGACAAAGACATATAAAAGTGATTCAGAAACACCAGGGAATGTCACAACAGGTTTTCTAGTGGTAAATATGTTGTAGTTAAGCTTTAGAAGCTTAATTGACTCTGAACATTTGGTCCCTTTAAGACAAGATTGAACTTCTCCCAGTTTCAGCTTTCTCTGCAAATGCTTGGAGCAGCAAATTGTTAGCATTATTAACACAGCAAGCTTCCAAAAGGAAAACTCTAGCCTGTATAAGAGCATTGACTCACCACTGATATTTCATAGATAAGCACTGACTTAGTTATCTCTATGGGTAAGCAAAGAATAGATGAATAAAACCCAAGGTCACTTTATAATAGCCACTACTATTCAATTGTTTATATTATTTAAATATTTCAATGCTTTTCCTCACTAACTCATTGACTAAAATTGACCAACAGAGTAACATGGCATCATTTATTATGGTGGCATTCTTAGAATCTTTTAAAGGAACTCTAAAACAATTGCATTTTGATTTCATGAACATTTGAAGTATACAGAGAGATACACTAGAATAATGCTACATTTAGGTTTTGGCACAGTCCTGGTGCCCATCTGTACCATCTACCATAAGGCCTGCCACTAAAGTTAGATCTAGCTTACCTCTGCTTCAGCATTCTCAGTTCAGTGAAGCCAACTACCATAACTCTCCATATTGATGAAAGTAAATCTAGTTTATGTGGGAACCTTTGGAAACCTAACTAATATATTGATACAAAGCTTTGTTACAACAATGCAAAGTTAGTCGCTATGCCTTCAAACTATTTCTCTTCCTTTTAATTTCCAGAAATGCACCACCAAATAATCCTGATTATTCTTCTAATCTAGAGTATTTCAAACTCCTTGTCTCTTATATACATTATTTTATACCAACACATATAATATTTTAGCCAATAGGATAATCCTCTCTTTATACCAAAATATCATTTTCAATTAGATTATTTGACCCTGCTATTACTTATCTGTGCCTATGACAAGTTTAATAAGTAGTCAAGAGATTTATACAGATAAATATAAGAAGGTCTAAAATGCCATCATGAGATCAGAGGTCACAGGGAAAGCAAGAAAAGAGAGGGGGACTTCAATAAAAAGAGATCCTATGTCTGGTAGAATGATAAATAAGAATGGGGAACTGGGCACAGAGAGACTGGTGGGCAATATCTGCTAAGGTATTGGAAAAGCAAGTGGAGGAAGTAGGGTGGAGAGTCAGGATGTACAGATTATTTTTATGGGTTTTTCGTATATATATGTATATACACACAGAGCTAGCTATGAAAGCAAATTATTCTGTATTCAGTTATATATTTATTACATAGTAAAACTAAAACTATGAATGTGTTAATATACATATACATGTCTCCTTTCTTTAGCCACTGAGGGCCTAGAAGCAGTGACACTAATAATGAGCATATCCAGTGGATATCATTCTTCATTAAAAGGAGCCAGGGTTCCTTGGAGAAGTGGTTGAAGTGGTTGAACTGGAGCAGGAAAAATATAAGATGAATCTAGAGCATTAATGTGATCAAAAAAGAAGGAAAAAGAAAGATGAATATCAAAAGGACATAGAAATCAGCCTGAAAAAGCTCACAATGGCTGAAGCTGGAACAATTTGGATAACAAAATAATTTATGATATTACTGAATCATAACCCAAAGAATAATATAAATATATGAGTAATACTAATATAAATAAATAATAAGTAAATGGGAGAAGAGACAAGTCTTTGTTACAGAATAATTACAATTAAAAATATAGAAGAAATGAGGAAAATAGAAAATCATCTTTAGAATGTCACAGTATTAACTGCTGCAGGCAAGACACAAGGAAAGATGCTAAAATTAGTGGGCAAAAGTTTACAGAGAAATGGAATATTTTCATAGTCATAAAAGATTTCTACCTAAAATACATTAATTGCAAAGAAAAAAACCTTTTCAGTGGAGAAAGCTGGCAGATATCAGCTTAACCAAGTGATTTGGGTAAGTTATCAAATCATGAACTCCCTGCCATGATGCGCTGAGATTCAATTCATTCTGTGGTATCCTTCCCAACAATGCATTACCTCAATCTAATTATGAGAAAACACCAGAGAAACCCAAGCTGAGTAACACTGTACAAAATAACTGACTTGTACTCTGTAAGTATCAAGGTCATGAAAGGCATGGAAAGGATGAATATAGACCACAGAATAGAAGAGACTGAGAAGATAGGACAACTAAATACAATCTGGGATGCTGACTTGGATCCTGAGAGAGTAAAAGGACGTTAGTGGAAAGAATCAGCGAAATCTGAATAAAGCCTGTAATTTAGTTAATAACATTATGGCACTATTAATTCCCTAGTTTTGATATTTGTATCATAGTCAGATTTTAATGTTAGTGAAAGCCAGGTCAAAGACGTATGTGAACTCTGCACTGTTTTTGCAAATCTTCTGTAAATACAAACTAATCTGAAAGTAAAGTAAAAAGAAATGTGTGACATAAAGAAAAATAGAAGCCACTTTTACATGTCATGGAATTGTGAAAAACTGCTGTTTAAGCATACTAGTGTTAGGATGCTTTTGATAGCAAGTAACAGAGAAACAAATTTTTTTGTCTTAATGACTTATTTACATGAAGAAATCTTGAAAGTAGGTGATGCTCAATCAAGATGTCATTCAAATATGACTCTAGCTTCTTTTCACTTCAATTCTCTTTAGGCTAGCCTTCCTTCACAGGCTGCTTCATTCTCAACCTGGTGATGAGATAACTACAAAATTTCCAGGTCTATCACTAACGTCCAGGGAAAGAGAGGCCTACCAATTGCTGTCTTTAAAAAGCTGGGACTTTTTTCCCAGAAGTTTTCCGGAAAACTCACCTGTCCCCAAATATAACTGGAATAAATTGAGTTGGGTATTCATTACTAAACAAATTGCAGATGCAAAATGAATCATTTAGACTATTTATTTTAATATTGATTTCTAAAAGCAATCACTGGGCAGCGAATTCTGACTACTGTGCCCACCTAAGAGCTGAGGATGGGATGCTTAGCTATGTGGAACTGATTTAAATAGACTGAAATCAGGTTCTTAGAAAGGGGAAATGGATACTAGAAAGGACTGAGCACTGTACACTATGACATATTTTCAAAATAAAAATCAAACGTGTGATCTGGTACTAATAAATATTCTAATATGGGAGCAAAGACAAACTCCAAAATTCATACCTTTCCAGAAAAACCTAGGAAGGTTTGTGCTGATCTTCTCTACAGCACAGGGCTGTAATTATTTCAGCAATCTGGGGAGACCCAGTGGGTTAACTTATTAGTCCTTTAATTCCAGCACTGATTAGTCTGATCCTTTTCCACTTGTTTCCTTCAGCATTCTTGGAAATGGTTCCTTTGTTTACATACATTTGGCACATTTCCTGTTCCTAATTTGATCACCTGCACCTGGAAAAACCTGGTAATTTCATTTGAAAATTCAGGTGTCCTTATTATGGAACAAAGCATTAAATAAACTTCCTGCTGGCTGAACAAATTTAAATTGTTCTCACGTAAGCACTTCATCTTCTTACACACTGAATGACATATGAAAAGCAAACAAAAAAGTGTCTTTTGACAGAGAGCATAAAAATACTCCATGCTCTCTAGAGAGAAACAATCTGTAATTGGAATGAGTTGGCAAAGTTTTCCATATTGGCATAGTTCACCATATGGAACAGCCTCAATACTAAAGATGCTGGTGATAGTAGTGTAAAAAAGTACATAGCTGGTTTGCGTACCTCCAAATATAAACACTTTTAACCAATGTGAAATGAAATATATTGCAGGCGTGAGCCACCGCGTCAGGGCTATGCTATGTATTTCTGTAGTAAAATTGTAAAGTATATGGATACATTGCTCTTGCACTGAGGGCCAATTGGATACATATCTGTACATCTGAACTCTCTTTTATCTCTAGACCCCGAGGGGTATCTTACTGCTTGTTGGCTTCCTCCGTATGGGTAAACCTTGACTGCCCAAATTCAGTCTGTTCAAATTGAAATTCGTTATAACACAATCCAAACCTGTTTCTCTCTTGCATCTTTATTTTCAGTTAAGGGCACTACTATCCTTGTGGTAACCTCAATCTATGAAGCCCATGGTCATCTCTTATTCTTTCTCACTGCTTCTCAGTCTTTACTCACAGGTACTAAGTGTTCTTGATTGTACATCTAAATATTGTTTTAATTTGTGCTTTACTTTCCAGTCCTACAATGACTGTGCTGTCAGAGCAGATTGTGTATTTCTAGCTGATCTCAACTCCAAAAATCTTTCCTCCTCCCGCAACACACGCACACACACACACACACACACACACACACACACACAGAGAGAGAGAGAGAGAGAGAGAGCACACTTTCAGAGATAATAACAAATACATAAATTTGATTGTATGATCTTGAGCTTCCATACTTCAAATGATTTGATGCCCCACTACCAGCTAGTAACTAAAGTTTATTGGCTGGTGTGGTGGATCCCACTTGTAATGCAAGCATTTTGGGAGGCAGAGGTAGGAGGATTGCTTAAGCCCAGGAGTTTGAGGCTGCAGTGAGCCATGATTACGGCACTGCACTCCAGCCTGGGCAACAGAGCAAGACCTTGCCTAAAAGAAAAAATGTTTATTAAACAAAATCTTTCAAAATTGGGCCACAAACTACCTTAGCAGCCTACTACAATAAATACCTTTTAGATCTCAGCTCAGTTGATTTTACTCATGTCTTCCTTTTGAAAACACTTGCTTTTCACGTTTCTCTCCTATTTCTCTTCCCTATGGGACCAGGCTTTGCTTTAGTTGTTTTATCTACTCCTTTTATTTTAGTTAGCACCTTTATGGCAATTACTCTCAAATTTGATACCTTCAGCTGAGATATTTTCCTGCATCCCAAACCTGTGTATTAACTGCCTATTACTTAATACATCCTCTTGCATAGCAAATTGAACCTATCACTTTCTTCTCTCCATTTAATTTGTCCCTCAATATTCAGTCATCAAATCTTGATAATTTTAACTCCTAAATATTACTGTAATGCTTGAAAATGTTTCAAGTCTTTTAGATTAATCTAGGTAATGGCCGTTGGTAGAGGGTAGGTAGAAAACAATATAAACTTAGATCTTTTATTTTAAAATTGCATAAACCAGAAAGACCATTAAAAACACAGAGTAGACTCAACAGTACTTTAAAACCTGGAAATAATTTACACTTTATAAGTATAGCAAGCAAATTATTGCCACCAATATACCTATTAGCATAACCCTAAGTATATATTTATTCATTTTATCTAGCTTCAATACACATTTTAGCATGAAGTATGATCGATATTGAATAGTAATTCACACAGCAAAATAAGATATCCCAATTTCATTATTTTATATGTAAATAACATTTTAAAATAAAACCATTACTATATACAGTATTTCTAAAGCTTATGGCAAAGAAATTTTCATTATACTCACCATAAACTGGTAAAATATTCATTAATATATAAACAACATGCTATTTTAATATACAGATACCTCTGAATATTGCTATTCTCAAAATTGGAACAGAACATTACATTTACAAAGCAATGTGATGGTTGTATTTTTTTTGCACGTCTATATATGCAAGTCAGGTTTCATGTGTTATAACTGGATCAAAATGCTTGATTTAGAATTACATAGAAACATTGTTGTGAATAAATTTAAAAAATAGAATGAAATCCTCACTCACCCTGTCTCATTTGCTGTATTCCAGTTGCTGTATCAAGTAGAGCTCTAGTTTAGTTTCTTAGGGCAAATGGCATGAGATGTCTGCACTTATTTGATTATTTTTAAAAATCTTTGAAATACAAAGATACTCATTTTTGTACTTTTTGCAAAATTTTTTTGTGTTTATTTTGTCCAAACCATGTGAGATTGCCCATCTGTGAATATTTTGCCTAGAAAAAATGGTGGTTTCATATGGTTCTTATACATAACTTTCTCTTATTCTATTACATTTATAAAAAATATTTTCTTAATTTATATGTGTAAAAACCATACAATAGAAATGTTCAAAGAGTGTTTGAATTTAGCCTTACCAAATTGTAGCTAAAACTATTTTTTGTCAATATTGTATCATCTATGGTAAATATATTTATTGATTCATAAATATAATAAAATTTTAATGTTACCTTTTATTCACACTTGGACTTGGAACACTGGACAAACTTATTAAGCAATGTACAGAATGTAGCATTTTAACAGTCACAAAATTATCACACTATAAAAACAAACAATTTTAATTTGCTACTGGCAGCAGGTCCCATGATATCCTATAATCCAATAAGGATTTGCATGCACTCAAATTACTTTTAAAATACGTAATTCTGATAATGTGTTTACATTTTGCTTATCTAAATTTTGTAAATTTTATTTCTATTGGTAGTAAAACTAAACATTTACTTATCTTTTCCTTAAAGAATTGCTCTTTTTTTTTTCTGCAAATAGCTCTAAGATAAAGTTTATAATGTATGGATGACATTAAGAAATAAATTAACAGAAAATTAAAACTTCCTAGTTAACAATGAGTAGCTTAAAATTTCATTTTGCTAATGGAAATAATTCCTCTTTCATTTTTACTAAAGTATGTAAAACATTTTCCTTCTTGTTTTGTATCAGTTAAGATGTTTTAACAAGTAACACAGAAATCACAGCTAACAGTGCGTTAATATATGGGAAGGTTATAATCTCACATTCTAGAAAAGTAGTAGTTCTGGGGTGATATTAAAGATCCAGGTACTGGCCGGGTGAGGTGGCTCACGCCTGTAATCCCAGCACTTTGGGAGGCTGAAGTGGGCGGATCACAAGGTCAAGAGATTGATACCATCCTGGTCCACATGGTGAAACCCTGTCTCTACTAAAAATACAAAAATTAACCCGGCGTGGTCATGTGCGCCTGTAGTCCCAGCTACTTGGGAGGCTGAGGCAGGAGATTCACTTGAACCAGGGAGGCAGAGGTTGCAGTGAGCTGAGATCACGCCACTGCACTCCAGCCTGGCGACAGAGCAAGACTCTGACTTAAACAAGAACAACAAAAAGGATCCAGGTACTGTTCATGATATTTTAACTTGTACTCTTAGGCTGAAACCTTTCAGAACTCCAATATGGTTATAGGCACCATAGCTAGACAGCCAGATCCAGAAGAAAAGGAAGACTTTTTTTCCAAAGCAGCTAAGTTTTTTTGAGCAAGAAAATCCCTTCCCCTTATCCTTTATTTTAATTGGACGGAACTACATCACATAGGTCCGGCAAAATCAGTTATGGGCTAGGAAAGGGAATTACTTAATTGGCTTTAAATGGTCAATATTCTACTTTGCAGTGTTTCTCTGTATACATGGCAATGGTGAAAGTGAACACTCAGACAAAATAGGGGTTCTCTGATCAAGAAAGAAGGACAGGGCAATGCCTTGCTTTGGGCAACCTAATATTTCCAATAGTCATCAAGCATTTATGCTCTAGATTTTGCCAACGAATCTTTGCATTTTTATTTAGGTGAAGAAACCTACATAAAATGTTGTAAGTGAATCTGAGTATTTAATACCATTTTCTAAACATCTCTGATATAGAAAGTTGCCTAGAATGATACACAGTAAATCTGAAGTAACTCTAGAAAACAGAATGGAGACTATGAGGGGAGAGCACCTTCACTTTTTAATTTACATGTTTCCAGGTGTTTGACATTTTAAAGTGAAGATGCGTTACTAATCTTGTATCTTAAGAACAAAACAAAAATTGTTCTTCCTAGCAATGTAGTATACTACAAAAAATGATTGCAGTAAAAAAATACACTTTCTACAATTCAAAAAAAAAAAAAAGAATAAAGCATGTAATTTAAGATAGTATGCTATGAAATATTGATCTGAGGAAGCCATTTCTCAAGGTGTGGGAAGTCTAATCTTGGACATTGTATACAGAAGTTTGATATTTAATAAAAGTAATAAGGTTTTTAAACCAAGCATACACTGTGTAGCCATTTTATGACCAGGTATTTCTGGATAATTCAGATCTGAATTATCCGATCAGATAATTGATAATCAGATATTGTATTGATAATCCAATACAATAGCCACTAGCCACATGTGGCTATTGAGCATTTGAAGTGTAACTTTAGTCAAAGTGAGATGTACCATAGAATGTAAAATACGTACTCCACTTCAATAAATAAAAATATATCATTAATAAGTTTTTATGTGAGTTACAGATTGAAATAATATTTTGAATATATTGGGTTAATATATATTATTAAAACAATTTTCATCTGATTCTTATTTATGTATTTATTTTTAATGTTGCTCCCAAAAGATGTAAAGTTTTATATGTGGTTTAAGTTTGTGGTTCACATTATATGTCTACTTTATAGCACTGGTCTAGATGTCTCATGAGTGGGGAGGGTTAGATTGCTATTTCCATAAGAGCTGAGTAGCCTCATGTAAAAATCAGTGGCTGGATATGCTGGCTTTGAAGTTAAATCTATGAAACTCAAATTTTTAAGTCTCTCAGGAATAAGATTAATTTTTAATCTCATAGATAATTATACTCTGGATAGATATCTCTGCATAAATAATATCATGGAGGAAAGAAACTCACTCTGAAGAAACAAGAGAGAAGTGTAAAACAAATAAGGAATAATTTGTTAGAAATCTGAACAAAGAACAGTGTTGAGGGTAGCAGGAAACCCTGCCAATCAGATTACCTTCTAGCCTAGCCATTGTAATGAAGATGAAATCAAATTATAATTTATTTAAGAAAATGATAATTGGCATAGCCAATGAAGTACTCAGAGCTGAGGCTGCACCTGAACACAGAAGTGAAAGAGATCTCTCCTCCTTTCCAAATCATTCACTTCAGCTTAGTGAGCCGTCAGAGATGAGAAAAGTGACAACATGACCTTAGGAAGTTTCAAAAGATGTCACCATAGAGACCCTAGAGCCTTTTAGCCTCTCTTGGGGGCATCTAAGGAGCAGCATGCTATAGCTGAAAGATCCTACAGGAGATTCAAGAAGTAGCCCTAGGGATTTGGAGATGAAGTTTGCAGATTATACCAGTTGGGCTATGAGTAAGCGTTCATGTTTTCTTGCTTTTTGTTATTATGATTCATTTACTTTTCTTTTCTTTTTTTTTATTTTTGAAGGAAAGAAAAAGAGAGGAAAGAAAGTGAGAGTGAAAGAAAGAAAAAAAAGAATGTAAGAGAGAAAGAAAGAGGAAGAGAAAGAGGGAGAGAGAACAGGATTCTTGTTCTATTGCCCAGGCTAGAATGCAGTCTAAAAATGGGTATT
>CAUYLG010071292.1:0-14513 GCA_963573385.1 Cacajao melanocephalus | reverse complement strand
CAGGCCCTGTGGCAGACAGTCTGAAAGAGCTTGCAGTGATTTCTAGCTCTAAGAATTCACACCTTCCCTATATATGCATGCAGGCATATTTGGTGTGACCATGTATGTGGGGGAGGTATACATGTGTGTATGTATGTGTGTGTGTATATATATATATATACACACATACACACACACACGTATATAGGTAGATAAGTGTATATATATATGCGTGTGTGTGTGTGTGTGTATATATATATATATATATGTATATATACATAGATACAGAGCTGCCTCCATTCAAGCTCTAAAATGCCTACAAAGCCCCAGCCGACACCACAGGGACCCTGAAGCAGGGGACCCAGCTAAGCCTGCTGCACTGTTGTATGTGCCCAGATCCCTGACCTGCAGAGACTGGGTGGTGCTAAGTGCTGCTGTTTCAAACCATTGTGCTTGGGGATATAATTTGTTAAGTAGCAATAGGTGACTAAAACATCCCACTTTCCAGGGGAATAGGGGATTATCTGGATACAAGTAATGACCTTGGACCAGTCTCACCTGTGACTCCCAGGAATCTACCTGGAAATGCTTATTTGAAATGAGGTTGAAGGGGTGGTCCTGATCTTCCCAGACCAGGACCAAGATAGTTCTTGTACACACTGCTGTTTGTGGATGGAGGCTAGGGCAATGGCCTCTGACTCCTCATAGCCCCCCATTGCTCCCGTGAGGACTTCTGTTACCATGACACCTAGGATCTACGCCTATGCCATGTCTCCCTGGTCCTTGAGAGCAATGCCACTGTCCCTAGGGACCTCAGAGCCCATGCATGTGTCCACTGGCAGAGAGGGACCACTGCACCTGCATAATGACCCCTCAGCCAGATTGAACTCTGTAGGCTCTGGCTTTCCTTGGGCGAGTGTAGGAGAATTAATGCTAGGGGGTCTTGATGGGATGAGAGATGCCTGGCAGGGAATTTCCTCCCTCCCCTGCCCCACTGCCAGGCTGTTCTGAAGCCCAGTTGCTCTCTCAGCCCATCTGAAATGCCCCACAAGAAGCAGCAAGTGGCTGTGTGATGGTGAAGCTGTGGCCATGTGTCCTCCCAGGACACCCCACCGCACCCCTGCCCCTCACCCTGCTTCCCTGGGCTTGCACTCCCCACAGTCATCATAGGAGACTTTGCCTCAGGCTCTGTTTTCAAGATGAAGACAGCACTTCAAAAAAGCCAGATGAGGCTCTAGGCCAGGCCAGGCTGGCGGATGACAGCACCAACTGGGATCCGGCAGCGAGAGCGGCTACCAGAGTTTCTCCCCTGCATGAAGCTCCCAAAATGCCCCCGCAGGAGTAAAGGCTCTGCATTCCCTAGACAGGGTGGAGAAAAGAGGCTTTTCTCAGTGCTCAGTGTGAGTCCCCAGCAACCAGCAAAGAGGGGATGGCCATGTGGCCAGGACTGACAGAGGAGACCCAACGCGCAGGGCCATCAGGGAACCTTCGAGTTCTGCCAAAAGCTGGCTGCTCGCCTCCTATAAGGCATGGGCATGGAGCTGTGCTTCCGTCCCATGTGTGCTCCAACAGTAGCTCTTGGCGGGGGAGTGAAGAGGGAGCCCAGGGACTTTGTGACACTGTTTTTCACTGTAAGTTTCCTTAAATGAACAACACTGCCATGAGCCAGCATTAATTGAACCGGCATGCAAGTGTTCTAAGTGGCTGCCTCTATGTGTATGTGTTTTATAGAGATATGTAGGTGTGCATGTGTGTGCACATATATGGGTATGTGTGTACTTGCATATCGTGTACATGTGCGTTCTGTGGCATGCTTGTGCGTATGAATATGAGTGTATCTGCACTGTGTGCATGTATGTGTATGTGTGTGTGTAGTATATGTGCATGCATGTATATGTGTGGGTATGCACATAGGTGTGTGTAGATGTAGCTGAATGCATGTATGTATGAGGGCGTGTGAATGGGTGTGCAGGTGCATGCATGTGTGTGGGGGGTGTGTACGTGTGTGAGTGTGTAGTGTGTGTGGATTTGCATATATATGTGTATGTGGGGGTCTATGTGTGAATATACATGTGTGTGTGCATGGGGGTCGTGCATATGGGTGTGTGGTGAGTGGTGTGTGTGCAATGCATGTGTGTATGTGTGTGTGTACACAGGTACTTGTCTAGGCCTCCCCAGCATGCTGAGCCATCTCTCAGGGATAGCCGGCTCTGCTGGGCCACATGTTCTGCACTGAATCCTCACAAACAATGCTCCCAATTTACACGTGAGAAATCCAAGGCACAAGGAGGTAAAGTCCCTCATCCAGGCCATGGGGACAGCTACACAGCTTGTGTGGTGACACAGACCTGTGTTGAGATCCCTGGCCTGCCTCAGCCGGGCCAAATGGCTCACATTTCCTCTGCCCTCCTCTGTAACGTGAAGACAAACTGCTCACCTGCTGGACCTGTGGGACAGGTCTCATGTGGGACAGCTCTCATGTGGGGAGAAGCCTGCCTGGTGTCTGAGACAGCAAGTACCCCAGGAAAGGAAGACTCTACTTTCTCCTCCTTCACTCACAGGCACGTCCTCCACACCTGCTCTGTGCCCAGCACCATGCTGGTGCCATAAATCCGGCTCCTGGAAGCAGAGCTCAAGGATGGACTCGTGTGATTTCTAAAGGGTTTGCTTCTGGGTAGTCCAAATGGAGGGAGAGGTGCCGGGCAGGGAAGGGGAAGAGGCCAGGGTGCAAGTTCAGGAAGAGCCCCCAGCCTCTACCTGATCCCACCTGCAGCATCTATCGACAATGAATGTTTAAGCTGTGACACGCTTGGTTAAGTTGCCTTGAACTGTCTGTGGTGCTCACTGCAGAAGCCCTAGCAGGTAAAGACAAACCCAGGCCCCTAGAGCAGAGGCAAAGCAAGGCCTCTCACCCTCCCCCGCCCCGGACTTCCTCAACCCGGCACTCCATCTCTCCAGGAAGGAGTGTGGGGAAACAGCCCTGTCTACACTGGAGACAACCCGCTTCCAGAAGCTCCTGTTCAACACTTTTACCCTTGATTTTTCAGCCTGGAGCATTTTATGGGAAATATAATCCACATGGCTTTGAGTCACTGGGCCTGAGCTCAGCATAAGTTGTTTTGTAAGAAATGTTTTCTATCCACCAGAGGCCTCTTTTCTTAGAAACAGGAAGTCATTTTTAGCCAAGAGTAAACAAGCTTGGGTCTAAGCAGGTTAGTTTTTCACACAAAGCTCCTGACGGAATTTGTGGACGTCTTAGTCATAGGTTGGATTTCCTTTTCGGACTCTTTTCTGTTGACTCTTGATTGTTGAAATAAGATGAGATCGCACTGGACCTACTGCCCATGAGACCCCCACCAAGCCAACATGTAGACGTGGCATGCATGGCCCAGGGCAGCAGCAGAGACCATATGACCTCAGCAGGCCCAGTAACACTAACAGCTACCATCGATGGGGGTGCCAGTACTTGGTGGCAGCATGCTGTAATGGTAAAGAAAATGAGCTGTAGAATTCTGAGCACATCACTCAACCTCTCTAAAGGTCACGATCCCTGTCTATAAAGAAACGTTGACACCCAACTGACAAGCTTGTTGTAAGAATTCAAAAAACCAATGCCAACGTGCACACCCGTCTCAGTGCAATGCCTGGCGTAGAACACATGCTTGCTAAAGTAATGTCGCTACTTGGGGTCACATGAGATTCACCAACAGAGAGAACAGGGGTGGGAAGGGGGCTCTTTCACATTTGTGTTAATCCTTAGAACCCAGTGCTGATTCTGGCATGTGGCAGGAATGTCATTTACTATGTATTGAATGAAAAGAATGAATGAGGACACAGGAGCAGTCTGCCCCTAAACATTTAACAGCAATCCCGGCTACTTATCTTCTCCTTCCAAACGTATTGCCTCTTCAGCTAAGATAGGAGAAGAGATGATTTAGTGACGGTTGTTAACACTTGGACACAGGTGAACACAGAAATAGTCCAAAATGTCACAGGTCCAGGGCAAAGGACCAACAGGGACAGTTTTGGCCATCAGCAAGGTGTGTCTCAGAGGTGGTGTCGGCGATCAGATGGTGATGAAGTTCTAGATGCACTGAGACAAGTCTAGACAGTAGCATGCAGTCCAGCAACTTGTACCAGCATCCCCAGCCTCTGGCATTCATGTTTCTACTCCTGTGGCCTCCACGGGTGCAACAAGCTAGCAGTTTACTTAGACCTCTGTCTTATCCTTCTTCTGTGTTTCAGCCTGTGCATTCGCTTCTTCCTCCACTTGGCTCTCATGGCGCAGAGGTTTCCCAGAAGATGGCACTAAGGCCAAGAGACATATTGATTTGATATTGATCAGATAGAGTTTATCTCCCTGTCAAAACACAACAGGAAAGTTTTGCTAGTTGTTTTTTTTTTTCCAGTTTAGCGTGGATGTTCCAGGTGCTAGAACCCAGCTGTGGGTTACTCAGACAAAGCCCTTGCTTCCAATCCACTGGAGTGGGCAAAAAATAAAAATAAAAAAGAAATGGAAGCAATGACCTTAGGTGAGTCTGAAGCGGCAGGCTGTATTTTCCAAAGACAGCTAAAAACATCCAGCGTCCCCGTGTCTTCCTTAGTATGGCCTTGCCAATCCCTGTCAAGCGCCTCATCTCTTCTACTTGAAACTGGGCCAACCTCTGGGACTTTGTCAACCACATACAAGTTCTGGCTCTTCCAAGCCCAGGCTATTAGCGGCCTTGCAGCTCCTTGCCAACTCTTGGGACCTGGCTATTGGGATGCTCCCTCTTGGGACCCGGCTACCACACTGGGAGAGGCTGGGTGGAGAGGGCTCACGTGGGCACTCCTGAGATCCGAGGCCGAGAGGACAGCTGAAAGCCAACATCTCTGGCTAGACACATAGATGAAGGCACCATGCTGGATATCTGCTCAGCAGAGGCTTCAGAGACTCCAGGCCTGGCCACTGTCTGATCGGATCCGAAGCCTCACCATTGTGAGGATGGTGTGGTCAAGCCTGATCTACCCACAGCATCACGGGAGAGAATGACAAATTGCAGCCACTGAGCGCTGAGGTGCTTTTAAATGCAGCCATGGTCAGCCAGAACAGTGAAGAGGGTGTCAACAGGACAAAGAGTCAGTGAGAGGACAGGACTGCAGGAGGAGTGGAAGGAGGGAAGGTCTCTAAAGAGGCTCTGTGTAGTCGAAATGCAGGTGACCAGGAGCCAGGCATGCAAAGGTCAGAAGAGCACAGGAGCAGTGTGGCAAAGCTGCTCAGGCGGCACGAGCTGGCCTGGGGTCGGGGGGCGGCTGGGGAGAGAGTGTACAGGACAGAAAGGGCCAGGGTAGCTGGTCATGTGGACAGGGACGGGGAGTTCACAGGAAGGTATTAGAAGCAGTGTTGAGCCTGCGAAAGGCTATAAGCAGGAGGCCCTGTGGCCTGACGTGCCCAGGGAGAAAGGATTAGGCCTGGAGGGTAAGGAAAGAGGTGGGAGCTAGGAGGCCACCCACAAGCAGAGTGGGGAAACGGCAGTGGCACCTCATCTCCTTAATGACCAATGTCTGCTGAACTGGCTGCTCAGGGGCTCATCTCTCTTGGTGATAGAGCTCTGGGGAGGGATGCTGGGCAGGGCCCCATGTGGGGCTGACGCCACCAGTGTGTGCCAGCCTATGACAACTGCTTCTCTGGGAGGAAGGACAGAGTTATGTTCCTCAATGAGCACCCAGCAACGATGTTCTGGGTCATTTTAAGAGAACCTGAATGGCTCACTGGTGAGGCTCTTCCATGGAGGGGAGCAAAGCACAAAGGCTTCCGGATGGTGCAGCTGAGCTCTTGCTTGTGGCCTGACCACTGAATACCGCTAGCACTGCCTTCAAACTCGCCGTCGCTTCAATAAGATGCCAGGAGAACTCTTTCTAGAACAGTGGATTTCAAACTTCACTCCGGCCCCAGGAAGAAATGCATGTTGCCTGTCAGCCAGCACCCCCAGACACGGCCGCCTGCCAAGCACAGAAGGCTCGCATCACAGGCTTCCCACAGGCAGAATGCACTGGTGTTTCCTCTGCTCTGCTCTCCCACACATTACAAAAACAAAAACAGAAACACTGGTCACTTCCCACTTACGGCTCTGAACCAAAAGTTTAAAAACACTGCTCCTGAAGCCCGCAGTGATAAGAAGGATGGAAGACCCAGCTTTCAGGGGGGCACCTGACCCACCCACCGGCCCTCACCTCCCTCCGTGCCTGTGCCTCACCATCAGGCAAGACAAGCACCCCCTTGTTTGGGCCCTGGGAAGAATAAGAAGATGGACACGTTTTTCCTCCAGCGATCAAGTGTTAGTGCGCACTAACCTGAATTGGAGAAGCAGGAGGGTGAGACTTTCAGAGACCAGCTCCAGTCCTCAGTCCTCCATCACAAAACTGGCACCAGGTAGAACCCCCAAAACTATCAACATCCCTCCCAGTTCTGCCCTCCATGATTCGACCCTCCCCTGGTGAACTTTGACATATGAAAATGAACATTTCACCCCACACAATCCAGATGCGAATACAAGGGGGCACTGAAGACACATTTTCAATGTTGCAACCGGGGCTAAATTTGTCGACAGAAACTACCTGTGGCCTAGATTTATAGGTAATGCTTTCCCTGGGATCTTCCCTGAGGACCATTCGGCAAATGCATGTCCGCCGAATGCTTTTCAAATCTTCTCCAAGATGTAATATTCTGTTGCTTCTCAAATGACTTTTTAAAAAATTTTAAAACAATGCAGTCTCTTACAACCAAAGCTTATATAAGAATGATTTTTTAATTTCAGAAATAATCAGTTTTTATCTCTGAAAACTCTATTTCATTTTACAAGGAAGGAAAAATGTTTTTAGCAACACAACACATGTAAATATGTTAAATTTTTCAAATGCTTCTTTCCCAATTGTTTGGCTTACATATTTTTATTTATACAACTAACCTACTTTCACAATTAATAACATGAAAGTGTTTCCCATTCACTAAAGGCTATAGGCCTTCATTTCACTAAATTTGCAGTAGACTTCAAAGAAAGACGAACCTAGCTGGGCACTGTGGCTCAAGCCTATAATCCCAGCACTTTGGGAGGCTGAGATGTGCGGATCACGAGGTCAGCAGATCGAGACCAGCCTGGCCAACATGGTGAAGCCCCGTCTCTACTAAAGACACAAAAATTAGCTGGCATAGTGGCGGGTGCCTGTAATCCTAGCTACTCGGAGGCTGAGCAGGAGAATTGCTTGAACCCGGGAGGCAGAGATTGCTGTGAGCCGAGATTGCGCCACAGCACTCCAGCCTGGTGACAGAGTGAGACTCTATCTCAAAAAAAAAAAAAAAAAAGAAAGACAAACTCAGAGAATCAAGACATTTTCGATTACAGGAAATCTATCCCAAAAACCATACTATACACACTGAGCTCAGCTCCCTTCCCACGTAAGGACAAAATGAAGAACACTGTTGAATGAATTTTTCCAACTTAAATAATAAGTTTTTATTATTTATTATTCCAACTTAAATAATAAGTTGGAAAAAATTCATTCAACAGTCCTTTGAATATTGAGGACATTTGAATTTGTTTTCAAAGTTTTGCTTTGCTTTACACAAATAGTGGCATCACTGAGGACTAAACCCTGACTGTTTTTCTTCTTTTGTCCAAATTCCTACCTAAGGGGCCTGGAGATTCACACTCTACAAACCATAAATCTCATGAGAGGGATTTTATTTTTAACCCTACATAACGTGGTGGCTTACTTTCCAACCTGACTCTGACGTAATATCATATAACAAGGAAGGAAATCAAAATATTTTAACCCCAAATATATTTCCTTGCCATACCTTGAAATTGTCCTGCACAGTCATATCTTATGGGGAAAAAATCTGCATTCTGTAGAGAATCCCCTTTTCTATTTTAAGTCCAGTAAGAAACATTTACAATCTATTCTCTCTGAAGTCTGCTACCTGAAGCCTTCCTCTGAACAGCGAAAGCTTTGGTCACCACAATCCTTTATCTTAACCCAGACATTTTCTTTCTATTGAGCCCAGGCCTTTAGATATACTCAACAAATTGTCAAGCAGAAAAAATTTAAATCTACCTATAGCCAGGAAGCCCTGGCCCTGGCCCCACTTTGAGTTGTCCCACCTTTCTGACCCGAACCAATGTACATCTTAAATGTATTTGATCAGCCAGGCGCAGCGGCTCACGCCTGTAATCCCAGCACTTTGGGAGGCTGAGGTGGGCGGATCACTTGAGGTTAGGAGTTTGAGACCAGCCTGGCCAACATGATGAAACCCCATCTCTATTACAACTACAAAAATTAGCCAGGCCTGGTGGCCTGTGCCTGTAATCCCAGCTACTCTGGAGGCTGAGGCAGGAGAATTGCTTGAACCCAGGAGGCAGAGGTTGCAGTGAGCCGAGACTGTGCCACTGCACTCCAGCCTGGGCAACACAGTGAGACTCCATCTCAAAAAGCAAACAAAAAAGAATTTGATTGATGTCTTATGTCTCCCAAAAATGTATAAAATCAAGCTGTACCCCACACCTAGAGCACATGTTCTCAGGACCTCCTGAGGGCTGTCTCATGCGCCATGGTCACTCATATTTGGATCAGATTAAAATATTTCTTCAAATATTTTAGAGTTTGACTTTTTTCATCAACACTATGAAGCCATGTATTTACTAAAAGACAGGAGAACATGTACCTAATAAGAACATACGCTAATAAGAACTTGGCTAAAATAAGCCCAACTAAGAAAAATATGCTCTAGGTGTGGGGTACAGCTTGGTTTTATACATTTTTGGGAGACAAAAGACATCAATCAAATTCTTTTTTGTTTGTTTTTTGAGATGGAGTCTCGCTCTGTTGCCCAGGCTGGAGTGCAGTGGCACAATCTTGGCTCACTGCAACCTCTGCCTCCTGGGTTCAAGCAATTCTCCTGCCTCAGCCTCCAGAGTGGCTGGGATTACAGGCATGTGCCACCAGGCCTGGCTAATTTTTGTAGTTGGAATAGAGATGGGATTTCATCATGTTGGCCAGGCTGGTCTCAAACTCCTAACCTCAAGTGATCTGCCCACCTCAGCCTCCCAAAGTGCTGGGATTACAGGCGTGAGCCACTGCCCTTGGCCGATCAAATACATTTAAGATGTATGTTGGTTCAGGTCAGAAAGGCGGTAAAAAGTTATCATTTATTTCTGATACTAACAACTCTTATAGCAAAAACAATTTCTGTTTACTTTTCTGTAAAACAAGACAAGGAAACCTAATTCTCTATTTACTCTCGATGTCATCTTATGAAATAGTGAGAGCCCTTGAAATAATGCCATAAGGGACTATGGTGTATAATAATGTAAGCATCACAGTTGGTCATAAGTTCATTGCTAACCTAATAAATATTTATGTAAGGCCCTGGCTAAGCTGCCTGAACTCAAGACATCTGAGAAGATGTCTGTCTTTGTTCTCTTCCCCAGAGTGTACACATAAAGCATTTATCCACTATTGATTAAGGTGATCTTCAAAAGCTGTGGTCCTCTGATAAGTTAACAAGGTATAGTCTATTTCAAAATTCTCTGATTTGATGGAAGTAGCTAACAGACACCTCTGTCTGGTTCCTTTGTCCCCTAACTACAGTGGTTGTTCTGGTATTAAAGAACAATTTGAGGAAGTTCTTCCCTTTTTTGTAAGATAATATTGTTCCATTGTCTTGGTGGATCTTGAATACATTTATGTTAACATTTAATTTATATTTTCAAAACAATACTTGGAATATTAAGTTTATGTATTAGAGGTTTGGCTTTGTTCTAGTAGGGAACTCTGAATTTATTATTATTTTTATTAATTAGGCTTATTTTAGTAAGTTCTTATTAGCAAGTTTAACATGTTGTACAAATCAAATGAAAATATCCTTCAAAATTATTTGTAAAAATTATAGAAGCCTTATCCTAGCAGATTAGGACATAATCATATGCCCCTGCTGCTTATCATTACTGTGTCACAGGCTCTGCAGAGCAACTAGATTTAACTGGAACCAAACTCAGGTTTCGTCTTAAATTTTAGTGTTCACTTTCTTGCAGATGATGTTCTTAAAATGGATAGTTTTAGGTTATTTTTAAATATCCTCATGCGTAACATTAAATCTGACAAAAGATTCTAGGACATGCTTTTAAAAATACAGTTGGTATGATGCACAACTTTTTTGTGTCTGTGTGAATTCACAATAATTCTTTAACTGTTCCCTGTCTCGCCCAGCAGTGGGCTGTCAGGAGCCATTTGTCCATGTGACCTCACATTCTTGCCTTCGATTAATTAGACCTGAGGTGTGCACTTAATTGAAATGGGGCCAAAGTCACTTTCTTAGAAATTTGGACTTGGTCACGCCTGTAATCCTAGCACCTGGGGAGGCCAAGGCAGATAGACTGCCTGAGCTCAGGAGTTCGAGACCAGCCTGGGCAACACAGTGAAACCCATCTCTATTAAAATACAAAAAATCAGCTAGGCATGGTGGTGGTCACCTGTAATCCCGGCTACTCAGAAGGCTGAGACAGGAGAATCGACTAATCCCAGGAGGTGGGATTGCAGTGAGCCAAGATCACGCCATTACACTCCAGTCTGGGTGACGGAGCGAGACTCCGTCTCAAAAAAGAAAAAGAAAGAAAAGAAAAGAAAAACTGAGCGAGACTACATCTCAAAAAAGAAAAGAAGAAAAAGAAAAGAAAAATAAATTTGGACTTGGGGTTGAGAGAAGGAATGTCAGTCTTTCTGTGGGTCCAGATGGTAAATTTGGAACCATAAGCAGCCATCTCCAGACTATTAAGGGACCTTAGGAGCAGAGAAAATCCAGTCCACCAAGAAAGAAGATGGCAAATATGAGAGGCCACATTTCTTGGGTTTCCAATCACATTTTGCCTTTTTGACAGGTATTCTTGAATCCTAGCTCCTCTCCCTGCCTTCAAGACTTACAGTAAATCTCCTGCTTTTGCTAGAGTGCCTTTGAATTGGTTTCTCTTCTTTAAAACTCAAAGAATCTTAACATAGACATTTTTATCTGGAAGTGAGTTTACAAGTTACAGTCCATTAAAGAAAATTGCTATATCAAAGCAGATGGGGTGAGAAGTGGATAGTCCTCTAACCAAGGAACAGTATGTTTTTGTGTGTGCAGTTCTTGCAGCCTTTCAGGGAAGTACAGTAATAGCAAGAAAAAGAGAGACTTCAGGACAAGCTTGCCTCGCTGAAAGAAGACAGAGGAAAATAGAGTAAGAATACAGTTATGTACCAGAAGCCTTTCTGATCATAGCCAGCCATCTAAGCTTGCTCAAAGTTAGTCTAAAAAAGCATCTATAAGGGCCAGTTGTGGTGGCCTATGCCTGTGATTCCAGCACTTTGAGAGGCCAAGGCGAGCAGATCACCTGAGTTCAAGAGTTCAAGCCCAGCCTGGGCAACATAGCAAAATCCTGTCTGTACAAAAAATACAAAAATTAGCCAGATATGGTGGCGGGCACCTATAGTCCCAGCTACTCGGGAGGCTGAGGCAGGAGAATTGCTTCAGCCTGGGAGGCAGAGGTGGCAGTGAACCGAGATTGTGCCACTACACTCCAGCCTGGGCAACAGAGCGAGACTCTGTCACAAAAGAAACATATCTATAAGGACACTAACCATGCTAATTATGTCTCTTGCTTAGTAACAACCGGATCCTTTATTGCAACCACTTTTGAAACTAAAATTGGGGTGTTTATTGGGCAAATGTATAATTTTGACAATTAGAATGAGAATATCTGATAGAAACCAGAAGACCTAAGAACTTCAGCTTCAAAACTTCCACTTTGATTCCCAAAACCCTGCACATGTCTGTTTCATTCCATTCATCTCATCAGATAAGCATGCTGAGACCTGACCCCTTGTAAAGCAAATCAGCTTTATAACAGCTTTGCAGCTTGTGGGCACAGGTGACATTTCATGATTTATTACAGAAAAGAAGTGCCATCATAAGTTAAAGAAAATGATGCCAGGCATGGTGGCTCATGCCTGTAATCCCAGCACTTTGGGAGGCAAGGCAGGTGGATCACCTGAGGTCAGGAGTTCGAGACCAGCCTGGCAAACATGGTGAAACCCCATCTCTACTAAAAATACAAAAATTAGCCGGGCATGGTGGTGCATGCCTGTAATCCCAGCTATCTGGGAGGCTGAGGCAGGAGAATTGCTTGAACTCAGGAGACAGAGGCTATAGTGAACCGAGATCACACCACTGCACTCCAGCCTGGGCAACAGAGTGAGATTCCATCTCAAAAAAATAAAATAAAATAAATAAGTTAAAGAAAATGATAAAGAAAATATTTGCTATACATATGACATAGGGTTTATGGTAAAAATATATAAAGAGTTCCTACCAATCAATTTGTAAAAGATAAGTACTATAATACAAAAATGGGCAAAACAGTTGGCATTAGGAAAAATGCGAATAGCTAGTGAATATATATTTTTAAAGAGTTTAACTTACAAGAGTAATCAAACGAATGCAAATTAAAATAGCATACCATATTTAGCCTGTCAAATTGGAATCAGTTTTTAAACATCCAATATTAATCAGAGAATAGGCAAAAGGAACACTATCAAATATTGCAGCGAGAGGTGCAAATTGGTAGAACGGTATATACAGCATTTAACAATACACAGCCAAAATCTAAGAAAATGTTCTGCACTGGGAATTATTTGAGTTTTAGAAATTCCTGCTAGCCAAAAAGCTGAGAGAAATAAAAAGTTTTCTAAAAAGGCCAGGCGCAGTGGCTCACACCTGTAATCCCAGCACTTTGGGAGGCCAAAGTAAGCAGATTGCTTGAGACCAGGAGTTTGAGACCTGCCTGGCCAACATGGTGAAACCCCATCTCTACTAAAATAAAAATTATGAAAAAAAAAACTTTTAATTCGAAAGAAAGAGAGATGCACCCAAAGATCTACATACAAGGATATATGGGGGGAAAACTGAAAACACCCTGGATTTCCAATAGTAATGAATAAATAAATGTTGGCATGGATATATGATAGAATCCATGTAGCTATTAAAAACTGTTTTCCAAGAAAATTTAATAACTTTTAAAAATACTTATGCTGTGATATTTGTTCAAAAGATCAAAATACAGTCCTTTATATAAACATGACCCTTCTTTGATAAATAAAATAGATCTATATGTAATTATATGTATATGTATGTATAAATATGTTTTCCTAGAGAAAAGCCTGAGAACACATGCATCAGTTTATGAGTAGTTGTTACTTCTGCTTACTGAAATTAAGCAATTTTCCTTTCTTTCTTTTTTATTTTTCAAATTTTCTGTAATCGGTATGATCTTTATCAGAATAAATAATATATCAAAAGAAATTCATGCAAAAATACACATGTATTTTGTCTAAGCAATCACAAAAAATACTTGTAATATTTAATGTTATATTTCTATATCTCAGTTTATGATTGAGAGCAAATATGTCCACAAGGAAATCCCTCTCTTTCCTGGAATATCACTCTGTGCTTCCTTCTTGGCCATAACACAAGCCTTATCCAACATATGCAGTTTCTCTAAGTTAATTGCATGAAACTCATAAAATTGGGGATTTTTAAATATATTTCAACAATGTCAGGAATCTGGTTGCTTAGTATTTCTGTACAGAACATTTCCAGAACTCTCACTTCAAAAAGAAAAATGGAAGCAGATGAAGTTCTGAAAATGCTGTTTTTGCTTAACTTTAATCCTGTTAAAGAGACTCTTCTGCTCCATCCCCTTTTAAAAACACCCTTTTTCTTTACCCCTCATCCCCTTGTGTAGAATTGATCATTGGACAATAGGCAAACATGTGTAGGGGTCAAGGGTAACAGCAGGTAAGGAGATCAAGAGCCCCAAAGGGAATTCAGCATGAGAAGTGAGAGTCTAGGCTAGTGGCCCATATTATACTCTAGTTTGTTTTCACCCAGCATTTGCGTGGAAGATGGTGCTTGATGTCTTGTCCAAGTTGATACAAACATGCTACCAGCAGACCCCACATGTAAGGATTTAAGGCATTATCGAAGACTGGGTACAGAGGTTCATCGGGGCCAATGGTAACTACCGTATTGATCAGAGTTAGGTGAAGTTTCATAATCAAGTGATAGAAAAAGCCGCATTGTAATATGAAGTCTCTACCCTCCCTCAATCTGTGGCCATGGGCAATGTGCATAGCCACCGTCACTGGTCAATTCTGTTAACTGTAAAAGGAAGGAGTTGAATTACATCAGATTCTTTTTTTTTTTTTTTTTTTTTTTTTTTTTTATGGAGGATTGCACGTAACAAAAGGCAAGAGTTAAGTGGTGTGATATAACCACACACCAACCACCACCACCAGGAATCAAGTAATTAAACATAAACACCCACCCAAAAACTTGGGGCCTGGGCAATGGTCAATCCCCCCGGACATTGTAAATTTTGTTAAATTTTAAATGTAGGGGTTTAATTAAAAAATTTTTTTTTTTTTTTTTTTTTTTTTTTTTTTTGAGATGGAGTCTTGCTCTGTAG